>LIAE01009693.1:0-43900 GCA_002287525.1 Diploscapter pachys
CGAGACACTTTTGCAGTTGTCCGACCTTTGTTCGGGTTACTCAAAGAATGCGTCTTAATAATAAACATAGGGGATTTTCAAATAGTCAAATATTGATTTTTTGAAACATAAGTTTTCCTATTTGATATTTGCAAACATAAAGACCTTCAGGGTTCGACTTATCATAATAAAAGCCTTTCTCTATCTAATGGACTTTTGAAAACTATACGAGTCCATTTATTGTTTTCAGAAAATTTTATTGCGATTTTAATTCGCTTTAAGATCGATGAAGTCTCTTTTTTCTAATTTACCAAAACCCCCAAACCTACCCTTTTCAGATGGATTGTTTCTCCTCTTCGTCTGATATGCTCTCAGTCCACTCGCCATCATCGCGTCTTCTCTTTGCAAAGGACGTCGCG
Organism: Diploscapter pachys; assembly: GCA_002287525.1. NCBI lineage: Eukaryota > Metazoa > Nematoda > Chromadorea > Rhabditida > Rhabditidae > Diploscapter > Diploscapter pachys. The sequence continues at coordinate 399 of LIAE01009693.1, forward strand.
AGGCTCCGTCCACTTGCCTCGGCCTTCATCAAGAGGATCAAGAAGTCCCAGCCGAATGGTAGTCTTCAAGATCAAATGGCCATTTTTGCAGAGGTGGGCGACTTTTTAACTTTTCTAAAAAATGTCCTAAGTTCTAATGAAATAGTAAATACTGAGGATGTTTTCTCAGATGTTGGAACGTAGTTTCGCTACTAATTAAAAAAAGTGAAATTCCAGATTCTCTCCTCGTCCCCACCATCATGTTCCGCCCTTCACGAACTGCTTTCATGGATCAGGACGAATGCGGAGGGCGTACAGATGGTTGGTTTTTCCTCTAACTTTTATCTACCAAACTCGAGCGGGAACATTCACGACTCCGCTTCCTGAATATCATAGCATTTTAAAGCTTATTATTTTCATTTTTGAAGGTACCCTTTAGATTCTAACTACCAATATTGATTCAAAGCATTTTCTCATTAGAAATAGAATTTCTGAAACGTATTTCTTCGAATGGTTTATTCTAATTACCGAAATTAGGTGAAAGATTTATTTTGCGGAAAGATATCGTTCGAAACCTATTTAATCTTGAAACTTCAGGCCTTTCGAACCACATCATCTTCATCGCATTATCAGCAGATTCTGTCGAGACTTCTGGATTCTGATTCGAGTGACAGCATCTACTCAACGATAGCCGACATTTACAGCTAGTGATTATCAATTTTTTTTGCAAAACTATTTGATTTTTTCAAAGTTGTTTGCAAGGGTTTTAGTTTGAAAATTTTTAAAATAGCGATTTTTTCTCCAAATTTATTGCTTTCTCATTTTTCTATAATTTTCAAAATTTCTGTAATTCCTCTCCTTGCAATTTTTCCCTTCCATTTTCTCAGTCGATTTTTACACGGGTTTTCCGCCGAGTGCCAAAACTTTGTATCAAATCTTTTTTTTCTTAATTTATGCCATTTTTGTCTTTCTTGTCGATTTTTTATTTTTTGAAAGAAGTAAAATATCGTTTTTTTTGTTATTTTTTATTTAAAAAATACCTAATAACCGTTGTGGCTCGTGCTAGTATCTAAGTTTTTGTTGTTTTTTCAGTTTTTAATTTTAATTTTCCAGATTAAATTCAAATTCGTCACGATGTCGGCAAGCCTTTTGCATCCTGACGTCGGAAAGATGGCTGATTCTGCGAACGTCATCGGAATAAAAAGTACTGTAATCTTTTTCAAAATTTTATCTAGAACTTTAAGTCTCGTTTAAAATTCGGATTCTGTTTATTTTGTGACGCAAATCCTGTCAAAAGTAGGAAAACTCTAAATTTCAAGTTTTTCTGAAATTCCCCCAAAAATGTTCTTCCATTTCCGTATTAAACGAGGGAAATTTAATACTTTCAAAGTCAACATACGACATTCGAAAATTTGCAATGAAAATTAGGGCGCAATTAGAAAAAACGCGCCTTTTATCCTTTCTAAAAGATAAAAGACGCGTTCTGCGAAAGACTCGAACGATTATAGAGTGAGGGTGTGCACAACGTGCGAACTATTTCGGATCTGGACAAACCCATATGGTGAATAGGACTGGTCCCTAATCACACAAATGCGTAACTTAGGCCCCATCCCCAAAAGTGGATGGGGTTTGAAGTTGATAGTTTTGAGGTTTTGATACCCGTCGGGCGGTACGAAGAAAAATTTGTAAGATTTTAGAAACTCCATACGATGGGTCATTCGACCTTCCTGGAGTACCACTTTTGACCCGCCAAAATGAGTTTTGACAAACACCACTTTTACTCAAATGCTCCATTTTACCCACAGATTGATAATCTAAAAAAGTGTCGGCAATTAACTTTTGTCGAAAAAACATTCGACTCTTTCACGGAATGCGTCTTTTAAAGATCAAGATCGGATTAGTCGATTTTCTAGTAGAGGAATGACCTAATTTGGACGATTCTTGAAGGTTTTCAGTGATGTTTCGAAAACCGTGGTTTTCCAGCGCTAAAAATTAAAGATGACAAATTTCAGGGGGTGGACTCCCCGAAATTTGGATTCATCTTTGTTGCTACTTGCTTAATCTCCAATTCCATGCATAATTTTCGACTGTTTAAGCGGGCTTTTGAAAGCGTTTACGTAAGAGTAAACTTTCTAGTCTCTCCCTCAAAATCTTTGGAATTTTTCATAAATTAGTAACTTTTTCATAGGAAAGCATTTACGTGAGTTTTGACTGGAAAAATCCGTACTTTTTATTCTCGAACCTCGAATATTTCCTTTGAGGAGTAAAAATTTAGAGGGTAGTATTTTTCGACCCATTGTCCTTAAATTTCGTTCCGTTCGAGTTTGTGAAAGAATGTTCGATTTTGCCGTAGAGTATTCATATGTTGACCTTTCTTTGGCTTCTTTCAAGACGTCAATATATTCTAGTTTTCCCAGAGGACTTCTTTGGGAGGGACTTTTCAAGCATTTCAACATTTTTAAAGCTTTCTTTTAAACTTCTAGTAATTTTCACATTTTGAAGGAAAGCCTTTTAAAACTGGTTGGGATAATTTCGACAATTTTAAGATTCAGGAATTCTCCTTACTTGCTGAAAGACAGGCTTTGAAAACCGTCTGAAATATTTGATAATTAAAATTTGTTGTTCTTTAGGCAAAATCCGACTTTCTGCTACAGCCCACTCGACGTTGTGCTTTGGCGGTCATTCTTCAAAAATTCGAGCGGCAAGTTGTCGATGAGTTTCAACGGAAAAATGGCCGACTTTTGACTGATCGCAGGACTTCCAAGCAAGATGTATGTTCCGAAATTCTATTTATCAAAATTGAATTAAACGATGATAGTCCTTGGAAGAGTGTCAGGTGTATAAAATTAGATGGAGCTTTTTAACTGACTCAAGTATTTTTCTAAATTTTGATTTTTGAAATTTAATTTATCCTAAATCTTCATTCTTCAAACGGGGGTATAGGAGAAATAAAACAGAAAACTGACCCGATTAGGTTTCTAAAATTTCTTTTATGAAAATTGAAACGTCAAATGTAATCTTTGAATATCACGAGCTGCTATCGAAATCAACAGATATTTTCAAATTGCTATATTTAGATTTCAAATTTTTCATTTCTTAAATTCTAGCTTTCCAAAGTAATCCTGGGCTTTTATTTTATCAAGTCTAAAAAGGGATAAAATTTCTTATTCTGTCTCCCAATTTTATCCATGAAAAATTAACGCCTATTCTTTAGAAATATGCGGATTTGATGGCTTTCCGCTTCATAGACGTTCAAAGATTTCTAATTTTTACAATTTTTTTCTAAGAATCTATTATTTTTCCTGATTTCCCGATTTCTCTTAGAAGCTTCTCAAAAATTTCCCCAAACATTTATAAAATTCCCGATTTCGCCTATATTTTGAGCCGCTACTTATCCAAATCCAAATAAGTGCTAAATCGAATTTCATTTTCTCGCTAAAACTGAAGTGGTCGAATGCTTCAAAAAAGAAACGTATTGAATAGGCTTTTCCCCAAGAGCAAAGTAGATTTTACACGGGTTTAGTACATTCTTCTTTTTGTTTTTAAAATTATATATATTTTTATTTACTGAGAAAGCTAAAGTTCATACCAAAATGATCTACTTTTCATTCTGACCATTTTTATATCAAATTCACGAAAATTTGAATTAACCTAAAGCTAAAAACAAGGTCTGAAAACTTTTTAAAAATTTTTTTAAATTGGTTTTTCATTAGCTTCTCAGAAATGACAATTACTACATGGCGGAGCGTCTTTTTTGCAAATTCTTTCAAATTTCATCCTTTTGTTTATCTCTAACTATAGAACTCTGTCATCTAGTAATTGGCCTCAGAGATAACTAATTATTCCTTTTGCAGTTTTCAATGAGTATTTTCTCATTAGGCTCGAAAATGAATATTTTAGCGTAGAGGTAGCATGCCAGCCGCTAATATTTTATGGTATATTTTGGTGCGGGTTCGATTTTCGGTTATCAAATTTTCCATCAATCTAGCAAAATTTCTCTCGATTTTCGCTAATTTTATCGTCATTTTCATCATCTGGCAACTGGAAATCTAAAATATGGAAATCGCCTATTTTATTCTAACGAAAGTCGGCATAATACGAATTCTCATAGGGACTTTTTAAAAATGTTATTTTTAACTTTGACGCGAAAGATTTTTGTCATTTTTGGAGGATAAAAATTTTTACTTAGTACCTAAGAACGATGCACCACCAAAACTGAGAATTTTCTTACTAAGTTTACTATCTTTGAAACATCTTTGTTTCTTTTTCTTAAATCACAAGCACTAAACATAGAAAATTTCTGAACACATTAAAAAAAAAAAAACTTGAAAACTTATGCTAAAAATCTCCCTTTTACGATTTTCGACCCCTCTTTCCAACCTTTTCTTACCCAACTCTTTCTGTATGCATAGAATATTTTCTGTGGGTTGGAGGATCGTTGAAAGCTAAAAAGCAACTTTTATAGAAATCTCAAATTTCACGATTTTCTAAATTTACTGACTTCTTTGTTTTTGTTTTGGGTAAGCATATTCATAGCTCTAGGAAATAAGTAGCTAATTTCTAGAGACCATAAAAATTTTGAGAGTAAAAAAGAAAAATAGGATGGCTATAGATAACCAAAAATGGCATATGAAAAGATGTAGAAAAATGAGGTTATTGTGAAATGAGAGAGAATAAGAAAAGTTAGAGATAGCAGAAAAATTTAGAGAATAGAAAGAAAGTGCCAACTAGAATGAGAAGCTCTGTGTGTCTCGTAACACATAGCTTATCCACTCTGTGATGTGATTGAGAGATTTATCCACTCTTTATTCTCACCCCTCAAGCAATTTGTCTATCTTTCTCTCGCTTTTCTTTCTTTCTCCTTTTCTTGTTCTCTGGAAATATCAATCTCTCTTCAATAGAATAGATTTCTAAGTCGACGTTTCCCCAGTGGTAAATTGCCTTCATGATAGATCCAATTTTTTATTTTCTAGAAAAATGATGAAAAAACTATTGTCTCTAGTAGAAAATTCAAAATCGTAATCTTTTCCGTGCTTTCTAGTTAAATCTTTAATTTTTATGGTTTTCTAAAAATGAGAAATTATAATTTTAGCCAGGAATTCGTAAATTTTTAAAAAATTGAAAAAATCCTATTTTTCTTGCTTTCTAGTTCGCTCCCTTACCTGATCCTCTATTTTCCGCATTTATAATTTTGGTTGCGATGGAGCGCGATTTACATATTTCTGCGATTGGAGTGCACGAATTTGCGTCTCGTATTACGAATCTTCCAATTATAGATAGGGACCGCGAAAGGTTTTACGAAATTTCTAAGTTTTCTATTTCAAAAGTTCAACTTTGGTGTAACTAAAACATTTGTGAAGGAAAACAATTAAAAAGTCACCTTTGATCGAAAAATTCCATTAAAAGTAGATATTAAAACTTGTCAATACCCAAATTCCGAGATGAGTTTTAGTACAGAGCCATTTCATTGTGTGGTTCACCGAATTAGCTTACGACTTTTTATGTATCTCCATTTTGAAGGATATTTGCTCCCTACTTTTGGGGTTTCTAAGGACCGCTTTTTGAATAAAAGCGAAAAATGCGAAGGGCCGGAGTTTGCGGTCCCTAATTATCGAATTAAAAATGGACGGGAAAATTTAAACGAAGTGATCCCTTAGGATGCGTTTCAAAAGATCGGAAACTTTACATTTCTCGATAAAAAAGTATTACATATCGCGTTTGAATTCGACATTCACGAGATAAAATTTTATGAGAAAATTCCCAGGACTTTGACGTATGAATTTTCGAAATTGGTAATTTGCCTCTATTTATTCCAATTTACAGTAGTCCCGTAATCTAAAAAAAATGAAATTTCATGTGAGAAATTCAATTTTTTACTGTGACTACCCTATTTTAACCTATGAAATATAGAGATTCTTCCACTGAAAAATTTGGTAAAGTTTCTAGAAAGTTTTCTTTAAAGTTGTTCAATAGAAACTTCTCCGCTTTTTTGCAGAGCCTAGCAAATAGCAAATTCTGACTCAGAGAATATTTGTTTGTTCTGAGAAAAGATGTTTGGAGCGAATTTTTCACGATTCCAAAACATGCTATCATGTTTTGTCCATCTTTTCTCAATTTTATCGCCTTTCATCAAAATTGAACATTTTCGATAACTCATTTCCCTCACTGCTATGGCCGTGAATGTTCGCAAGATTCATTACCCTACAGTCCAATTTAGCAATCACAAGAATAAGGAAAGATAATAATCAACGCGGAAGGCTGAGAGGCACATTTTATATAGGGGACTTTGAAGTAGGGGCGTTTCGTGAATTATGTAGCAATAATACAATAGAGCATATTGAATGTCTTTGTAAGGCAATTTCAATCGTTTAACATTCATTTAATCGTCATATACATGAAATGTTTCTAGAAATAGAAAAACAAAGTCGCAAAGATGTCTGCGACACTCACCAATTTTTACTGCGCGTTTCCAAAAATGGAGCGAAATTTAATTATTTTCTTTCGAAGTTTTAGTTGTAATAAAGAATTCTTATGGACGGGTGATTTGTTGATAAACTGTTCGAAAATTTATAAGTCTCTAGCTTCCTATTGCTCTTATCAATAATTTTTAATTTTATCGATTTTTTGAAACATAAAATATCTATTTTGCTTAATTTTCGATAAAACATTACAAATCACAATACACTATCTGGGATACGATTTATTTTTTAAATCTACCTTCTAAAACATGATATTTTTTTAGAAATTCTTATTTACTACGTGCTAAAATAATCGATAAAAAAGTGTTCTTTTTAATTTTATTACCGTAATCTCCCAATAACTCTAATCCCTCTGTTAAAATATATCATATATCCGTACTACGTTTGCGTAAGAAAGGAAACCTTAATTCACGACAGAATTATAAGCCACTTGTTCCCGAAGACCATTGACGGTCAAATCCAGGATTCTGCAAAATATCCAGCCCGTTTTGAGCCCCTATCCTTCAGCATAGGAATAGAAATTTTGGATTTTACTATGGAAAAACTAGGGCTTCTGCACCTAAAATAAATAGCTTCTAGCAGAGATTACTGAGGTCTAAATCATTTTGTTTAAAAAAATTGAAGATGTCTTGTTTTGCTATTTTTAAGGAAAAATGTTAGGCTAACCGAAAACCACTAACAATAATTTATTCATATCTTTTTGTCTTTAGAAAAAAGAACCAAAAGACTAGTCAAACCCCCCATCATGTTGGGGCCCTAGAAATGTGATATTTCCTCACACAAAATAATAAACAAATAAAGTTTTCCCCTATCCGATCTAGTTATATAGCCCAATAAAATGGGCAAACTAACGCCCTTTCGGCCACAAATTTATTGAAACTCGACCATCTGCTTCCTCGCTATTTTCATTAGTTTCAATTGATGAAATTTCTCGGAAATTCATAAAAATTTAGGAATTTTCGTAAAAACGTAATTTTTTCCTAAAGAACCAATTTAAAAAAAAAAACCTCATCTTTCTGTTAAAAAGACTAGTTTACTCAAGTCCCTAAAATAGTCCAAGATATTTTTTTCCATATTTATGACTAAGATCATGACTTTTCTTATAGTTTACCAAAGCGTCAATTCTTCCCTTACTTATATTTCTCAAAGCAATTACTCACTATTGTGCGTCTTAGATGGTATAAGAACTGCAATTTCTCTCGTCTATCGTTGAAGAATAGGCGTTCAAAACAGGCTGGAATAATTTTATACTTATGCGAGTGTAGTTCGGTCTCGCCTCTTAACCTTTACTTTTTCTTGCGTTTTTTCGGGTACTTCAGAAAAATCAACGATGCATATGGTTTTTTGGGCATAATGATACTGGTTCGGGAGTTTTTATTTTGACTCTGGTTTTAGAAGAAAACACTCATAATGATTTGAGTTTGTTTCAAGATACTCATTTACTAGATTCCTAACGTACTATATCGTTATTTGAGACTTGGATATAATAAACAAATGGAAACAGAAATTCTCGATACTTGGGATAATTATCTAGGAAAGGTACTATGATGCTATGTTTTGAGATTTCATAAGCAAAACTCGATCTTCATTATTGCTCATTTAAGATTAAGACCTCTTAATTTACTAAATAGATAAAAAATGTTCGAATTAAAAATCCAGGCTTATCCTCGCCCCTTCCAAGTATAATTCCCCGGAACCTGTCCGACATGCATTATCTTCTATTTTTCTGCGTGTTTTTGTGTCGTAGGCCAGCCATCTTTTCTCGATTCTCGGTTCTGGTTTGCTTGAGAGAGGCAAAGCAAAGAGGGATTACAATGGGTTTTCGATGATTCCGCAGTGGTGATCATCGCATAGGGATTTTTGTTGATCCATTTTTTATACCTGATATTCCTTTAAGTCTGCAAGAATAGTGTATCTCTAACAGCACTTTCTTTCTTTCTTTCTTTTCCTTTATGATGAAAGATCTATCTCTAACATTATTATTTTTCTTTTTCTCTTTATTTACTCGCATACCTTTTTTATCCATTTTTCCGAATCTGTTCCCTCTCTAGTCTATGATTCAACAACGCTTGCCAGTCTGTATACAATAGTTAGTCCAACATTGATCTAGCTTACATAAAGCTTTACCCACTATTTTCTATAGGAAAGCTAATCCATACTAATATGGGTTTCAAATAGCCACTTTCGAAATTACAACAGACTTTCAAAAATTCATTATTTTTCTATAAGAAAATCTTTCTAAATAGGGATTGTATATCTTTTCAAAAATTTGAAGTTTTTGGAATCTAGCAAATTTTCTATAGAAAATCCTACTAAATCGGGATTTCATGTATCTCTTTCGGAGAAAAAACTTTGAGAGATTTCGAAAACTTGTTGATACAACATTCTTCTTTTGTGTTGTCTTTGCTAAGCGCAACCCATTGTGTTGGGGTCGAGTTTAACCTCTTTTGCTAAGTTTAATTATTTTTCGCTCTCTTCAATTTGCATACTATTTCTCTATCTCTTTCTTTATCTTTTTCCTTTTCTCTGATTTTTACATACTACTCTTTCTTTCCCTCCTCCTCATTTTCTTCATTACTTTTCCCTATCTCTCTCGTTTCTTCGTTTTCTAACTCACTCTCTTCATTACCTCTCTCTATCTCGTCCACCCTAACTTCATCGATTTTCGGGTGTCGTTTCCATTGTGGTAATTTGCAATTTCAAAAGGCAACGCTGCTTTTGACCTTCAATTATCCTTTGCCTTCTTGCATTTACATTTTGGAAATTAAATGCCGAAATTTACGATATTCTGTGAAAATTGTCGTAGAAGTAGACGCTTCATTTGAAAAGCGCACTATTTGGCTTCATTTGAATTAGGGTATGAATTGTATGTGATAACCTCACTCTACAATAATTGCATATCTATCTTTAGATGTCTCACCCCTGATCTCTATAAATACCCAACTTGTCATTAATAAATGTTTTCGTGCTCATAAACTTGTATTCGCCTTCCTTACACACAGCACACACTCCTCTACAGTCTTCCGAGGTCAACAAAATTCAGCTGTTTGGGCATTCATTCTTTTTGAATTTTTATTCAAACTTTATAAAATTTGCTTTTCTTTTAAAAAATTCTTTTCCAAACCAAGTTTCTTACGAATTTACTCTTCCTCGTTCCAGAAAAGATAATTTTTACAAGCATCTTTAACGATTGACATTTCTTTTTTCAAAATTTATTCTAATTTCAGATCGGAATGCTCAATTTGAGATTACTATAATTCTACGATTCGACCACTCAACCATTCAACCACCTGCCAAATTGAGGGTCATTGGGTGTCGCCGCGCCCTTCTGCAAATCCAAGCGATGTTCCACCGCCGGACGCACAAACTCCTCAACACCGTCATCGGCCTATGCATTGTCAGTTTTACCGTTAGTCGACTTATTTTTATTTTAAAGATTTCAAATTATTTTCCAGAAATTATTATTAGTTTTTAGTGTATTTTGAGTATATCAAAGTGCAATTTTTAAAGAAAATATTAGAGACTTTTTTAAACTTATGAATATCATTTTTATCTTTTAGAAAATTGATCATATAACGGTTAGTATCATTCAGGAAATTCTGAATAAAATATGAGCTTCCTGAAACTCATGCAAACAATTTTTATTTTTTAAAATAAAAACTTCAAATTTCTAGATCGGTTTTATCGTGCTGTTCCTGAAATCTCCCTCGGTTGAGCGACGGCGGCCCGGTCCGAACTACCCGTTCCCCTCCGACCCGCGACCCTGGCCTAATGGGGAGCCGCCCGAAGTCAGACAGGCAAATCACGTCGATCCGGAATCGGGCGTCCTGAAGCAAATTCCCATTCCCTACGACGATTCGGATTTGTCGGGGTGGAATTTCAAAAGTGAGAGTTTATTTTGTTAGAAAATTAGAGAAGTTGAATTCTCTAAAAATCGATCTCTTTTCAAAACGCTTTCTGAATTTTTCATAAGTTTTAAATTAGATATTTTCTTTGGAGTATTTTAACGTTATCAACTCGTTTGTTTTGATAATTGAAGGTTAATAACTTTTAAAAAATAATAATAATAATAATTTCATATTTTCTGAGTCATATTTTGAAATTTCAGGTTCCCAAAATTCGTCGAATCAGATCCTTGGAATGGATATCGTGAAGTCGGTCAATTTTCTCAATCTGAATTTCGACATTCTGAACGTTGACAAATTTGGGCCTCTGGACAACATCAAGACCGTCATCGTTATTCAGGTACTTTCTAATTTTTGTTTCCGTCAATGATATTACATCAAATTACTCAGCTGTTTGGAAATAATATTTAACAATTCTTGAAACTTCTTTCAAATATATTATTTCCAAAATTTCCAAACACAACGCATTAGTTCGCTAACACAATGTTTGAAATAGTGTTCAACTCTAAAAATTTCAAATGAGTTTAAAAAAATGAATAAAGTTTTTGACAGCTATGAATTATTTACACTGGAATTAATTTCTGTACCATTTATTTATTTTTCAAAACTCATCTTTTGAATTTAAAAAATAGTCACTTGAGTAGAACATTTTTTGCTCAGTGCTCTAGTTATATTTTAGCCCAATTATTTAATTTGGAAAGTATAAAAATTGACAAATTGCAGGTTCACAACCGCCCTGTCTACCTGAAGTATCTGATCGAGTCACTGCAGAAAACGAAAGGCATCGAGAAAACGCTACTCGTCTTCAGTCACGACATCAACGTCATATCAATAGATGAAATGATCAGGAACATCACTTTTGCTCGAGTAAGGAAATAAAAAATTTAAAAAATTAATTTAATTGTGATACAACCATTATGGGAGAATATCTTTCACGAGTTTTGTTGAAATTTTGAAATATACTCTAGCTATTTTTGGCTAAAATAGATTAAACTTTTTTTCCATTTTTAGGATCGAAATTAATTCATAGACTAGTACTTTCGTCCACTCTAATTTCGATACTTTTTCTGCAGAACTAGAAAAGAAAAAGGATGCTTTTTCTTATCCGAAACCTCCCGCAATTAATTACCCTGTTCGATTGATATCATGAGATCAAGCTCGGGAAGATTAATTTGTTTTTCACCTGGTCGCCTTTGCAGGTCTATCAAATCTACTACCCATTCAACATGCAGCTGTTTCCGCACGTATTCCCCGGCCAAGACCCAAGGGATTGTCCTGAGAAAATCGGAAAAGACGGGTAAATTTTTAAAATTAGCTTAATCCAAATATTTTTTTCTATGATGGAGAAGAGGATCATACAAAGAATAGGATAATTTATAGAGTTACTTTATTAGAAGCATTTCAAGAATTTACCAATTTATTTATCGATCTATTGATTTTCAGAGCCCATAAATTAGGGTGTCAAAACGCCGACCACTCCGACAAATATGGAAACTACCGAGTAGCGAAACTGACTCAAATCAAGCACCATTGGTGGTGGAAGGTAAATTATTGACATTTTTAGATTTTAAATATCGACTCTTAAATAATTGGAGTTACGAAAAAATGGACCTTTAACAAGATTCTTGAAACATAGTTTCTCAAAGAAGGTTGATTTCTGTGAAAGTCATTTGATATTAGAATCATTTCGGTCAAATTCAAACACTGAGAAGTTGAGAATTGCAAACTTGTCATTTAATATAAGAGCTTTTGAAAGCTTATTTAGATGAACATTATATTCTGACCAAATTATACGATTTTAACAATAATATCGAGTTAACTAGTTACTGAAATTGCATCTAATATCTCTAAGATGTGGGGTTGTTATTCACCAAACTTTGATGAATAAAGACTGCCGTCCACATCTCTATTAGTCAGATGCTTGAAACCTACAATATTTTTTTTCAAAACTTTTCTTTATGAAAGAAATTTAAACGGAAGTGCATCGAGTATTTCATTAAATTTTCTATTAGTCGATTTTTGAAACCTATTCGTGTTATTTCCAGATGAACTTCGTCTTCGATGGCATAGTGGATCGCCTCGGTTTGGAGAAGGCGTGGATCTTGCTACTCGAAGAGGATCATTTCGTCGCCCCAGATGCCCTGCATGTTCTGGACTACATCACTCAGAATAAGAAAAAGTAAGGGTTTTGGATTACTGTATTCTTTTGCAGAAGATAATTTGTTTGAGAAAAAGCTTTACATTTTTTGTAAAATAAAGAAAATGATAGAAGGGTTACATCAATTTGTAGATATTTTAGAAATTTTGTATGGAACGAAGCTTTTATAAATGATCACGATTTTAAATGAATTGTTTACGTTTCAAAAAGGCCGGAAAAATGAAATTGAATTTCGCGCTACGTTTAGCGAGATGCGCTTATTTATTTCTAAATTGCCGAAGAATAAGAATATTTTCAGTTTGTGCAGTGTTTGCGACATCATATCGCTGGGGTTCTATCTGAAGAAGACGACTAAATACGGGGAGGACATCGCTAAGCTCGGAGCACACCCGTGGTACAGTAGGTTGGTCGAATTTATTATCATTTTTTTTTAGAAGTTATTATCCCCTCACAAATTTGATTATTTTGGAGCTTATCTGTTCATATTTATCCTTTTATTGATGCCTATATCATCAAAATACATCATTTTTTACAGTTTCCTTACATTTTTATTTCTAAGAAAAATATCGATTTTTTGAAAAATTAGCATATTTGCAGCAAACACAACATGGGCATGGCTCTACAGAGAGACACCTGGCAAATGATCAAAAACTGCTCGGAAATGTTCTGTACTATCGACGATTACAACTGGGACTGGTCCGTCATGCAGGTAGATCTCGTTGTTTTTAATTAATTATCGATTTTTTTGCTACTTTTAGAAAATACCATTTTCCAATTGACCATAATTTTCGTAAACAATCCCAGTTTTATTTTTTTTAAATTTGATCCGTAATTTGAAAAAAATGTATGTTGGTCAAAAATTGGAGTTTTGTTCCTGGTAAACATGGTTATTATTCTGAAATTGATCAGGAATTTTGTGAATCACTTTACCAAAATTTGATCGTTCAACACCTGTTTCCTTCTCGAAAAATCTGAAAGATTGATACACTATCGACTCGGATATATTTTTGCAATGAGGGCAAAATTAATCCCCATGAGTTTGACCATAATCCGAAGATAATTTCGTCATTCGACACCATAGTTGATACATTGAAGTTCGATGAGATGATGCAAAACCGAGGAAATTAAAAAGAAATAAAAATCTTCAGATCAGCACCAAGTGCCTGCCTCAACGGTTCCGGGTGATCTTCGCGAAAAGTCCCAGAGTTCTGCATATCGGCGATTGCGGGGTGCATACTCATCGGTGAGTTTAAGTTTAAGATTACTTTTGAAAATTGGAATTTTTTTCGTTATTTTTGAAAGCTCAGCAAATTTCGAGACGAAATAATGTTGATGAAAAATGAAATCTCTGATCTTTCCAGTGATTTTTTTTATTTTTCAAAAATTGATCAAATAAGTTATACAAATTCTATAGTTCGAGAAATCTGAAGTTTTGGATAATAGTTTCCTCTATTTTCTGAAAATTGAAAAAAAAAGTTTTAAAGAATAAGTTTTCAACAATTGTATAATTTGAGCTATTTTATTCCCTTTTGGTAATAATAATAATACCAACTATAAAAAAAATGAAAGATCGATTTTTCTTCAGATGCGATGCCCACAACGCGTACGCGTCCGCAAGGGATCTTCTCCAGGAGCACAGCGGCAAACTCTTTCCCGAGAAACTCGATGTCACTGATGTAGGTCTCAGCTAATTATTCAAATCTATGCCCTCTAATAAGATATTTGCTCACAACCAAACGTTTTCTTTCAAAACCTTCAATTTTCCAAGGTTCTTGTAATTTTGTCAGACCCCTAATTTATAAGAAACAAATTCAGAATGTGGTTCAATTTTTATGGTAAATTCTGTCCATGTTTTATATTTTAATCTCATGCATCCTCAACATCATAAAAAATATTTATAAAGACATCTAAAATTCAAGTCTTCAAATGCTAAAAATTCCTTCAACTAACTTTCAAATTCTATGAATATCGTAAAGATAAAGTCGCTATTTTCAAAAGTAAAAAGTTCTTTTATAGCTTTCAAATGTCATAAAAATCTTAAAATTCTAAAAAATCGATTTTTCAAAATTTCCAGGTCTCTCGCCGCTCGTTGAAGCCCTCGAAGGAGAACGGCGGATGGGGCGACAAGAGGGACGTCGAGTTGTGCAGAATCAACACCCATCCCCTGGACGACTACAGTAAATCACAAGTATTGAAGAATCTGCTCACTTCAGCTGTGCCACTCAAATAACTAAGATGAGTTAATTGGGATAATTAAGGAAGTTAATTGGTTTAAGAGGAGATGATTATCCTAATTGGAATTTAAATGAAGGTAACTACCCTAAAAATTACAAATTTTTGAAGATTTGATTACCCAGATAATTGATTTACACGAGGATAATTAGCCTAGTTAATTTATGCAAAAAAAAAATTCCCCTGAAAGTACTTATCAAATATCTTTGCTCAACGGCAAAATATCTGTAAAACGAGTCGATGAAAACAGGAATAATAGTGAAGAAAGGCCAATACTTATAATAGTAGGCCAAAAACTTGTGTTATTTTTAATTTAAAGGCCATAGGATCTTTAATTATTTTAGAGGTGTTCTAAAATAGAAACTTTACGACTTTTGAGATTTTAGAGCACTTTGCCTTTAAACTTATGGTTTTCCAAACTTTATTCTTTATCCTTATACTTGTGTTATTTCAAAACTCCTTTCCCAACAAGTTTTTGCCTCAATTTTATTTCCCCATACGGTTTATGAGTTGCATAATTTTGCCAAGATTTTCAAATTTTAATGCTCGATTTTCCCCTCAATAATAATAATAGTAAGTTTCAAATTCTCAATTTTTGGTTCTAAATTTCATAGAGATTTTTATTGAAAGAGTTAGGTGCTCAGAAACTTTTAATTTTGAAAAATTGTATATTTTAATCTGGTTCTAGTCTAGTTTAGTTTTTACAAACTAAAATTTGTGGGTTTTGTCAAATTCTCCAAGTTTCTCGATATTTCTTTCACTTTCCCAATTATGACATGAAACTCGTAATCTTTCACTATTTATGATTCCATTTTCTGACCATCTAGACTAGAGTCTCTATCCTTAATCATAGGAATCGACATAGACGCAGAGTTGAGATGGTCAGAAAAATACGATTTAGCCATAATTATCACCTATTATGACGTTTGAAATTACTGGATATATCTCTGACGGGTTTTAATCTTGAACTATTCGCCCCAAAATACTTATTTTAGAGCTCTTCTTGAAAATTTAAACATTCAAGGCCGTATAGAATACGGTTTCAGGCTCTATGCTTTAACTGAGAGACCAAGAATAGCTCTGAATTATCCCTACTTATTCCCAGAGATGCTCTAAATATTTATGATTTTCGGCGGGATACTGTAATTCTTAACTTTCAAATTTGTGAATTTCTAACGTTGCACCATAATTCAGACCCCTATTTATACAAGTTTCTAAACCAAGCTAGAGTCTCAATTTACAGATCTTACGGGTAGCTAAATCTCATGGTAATTTTAAAAATTGAAATAAAATTGAAACCTTTAAAATGTTGAAAAATGCTAGATTTGTAGATTTAGTGTAGTGGTAGTATGTAGAATATGGGTTCTGCGATTGACTCGCTGCCAAATTAGCTTGCATCAAGTAATCAACCAAATCCAATAATCAACATTGATCTCACCCACTCCCCGACTTCATTGTCAATCTTCTTCTTCAACCAACCGGTCTAACTTTCTCCAAACCTCGACTCAAAACGTATAGAAGCTCTGACAGGCACTAAAAATAAACTAAGAATTGAAACATTGTGTCTTGGCTCGAACTCGACAGGTCTGAACCGGAGCCAAGCAAACATACAAAATCCCATGTCAAATGTAGCTGTTCAAAGTAAAGCCAATTTTTGAAATCGACCGACTTGAAATTACAAAGAATTTTACGTGATCATGATCTGAAACATGTTTTTGATTACTGTAGTTTCTTTTTTTTTCTAAATTACGCCTAATTTTTGCAATCCAATACTGCTAGTTAAAAATATTTCATTATGACCCACTTTTTGGGACGTATTTGGTACTTTTGAAATGGGGTGAATAATGGTATCTCCCATTTCGTAAATGCGGTCCAATTTGTCCTGACTGTCACGAAAATGGGCACCCTGACATGACTCTTGACAGCTGTGTAGGAGAGAAAGGAAATGGCAGTGCGCGAAACTTGAATCGCTAATTTATCTCCGCCCCGAAAACGAATATCGCAAGGATGTATAAAATCCCATAAATTTTGAATGTCTTTATTCAGCGTTCTAAACGTTCGTAGAATTGCAATTTTTGATTAGTGGCAACAAATAACCGATAAAAAATGAAACAAATGAAAAGAAGGCGAAAGAAAACGAAAAATATGACAATTGACTAAGAAAAGGTCGCAGTTAACATTTTCTAATTTGCAGCTAGCGATTTCCTTAACTCGGAATTAGCAGCAAAGAGTACCACCACAGTTATTTGGTCTTTTTTGAGGTAGAAAATTGAGAAAAGACTAAATTTCCGGAGGAAATCATTTAAATTTCAAAATGTTTTCAAAATTGCTAAAATCTAGAGTAGCTTTATGAATCTAGAAGTTGAATTTTTAAAGAAAAATAAAATTGAGAATAGTTCTATACCAGATGGAGCAACATTCTTCTTCTTTCCTCCTAAAATTGACATCCAAATACGAGCTGCCTGAGGAGTGGTAAATTATTCACAATTACGAGCTGTTGGTCTGGAACATATCCTAAAATGGGAATAGTAGAAGAGAGAGAGATCATGGCGTTTTTGGGAATAAGTTGGAGATGTTTAGTATTTTGAGAAATTTAAGGAAGAGAACTATTTTTAAAGAAGAGTTTCGCGAATTAGCGAATTTGGAATGGTACCTGAATTATTTTTTTGAACGATAGAAGTTAGGATATGACGGAAATTATCAGAGTCTTGAAATTAGTTTCAAAAAATGATCAAATTTGAAACTCGAGATTAATTTGATTAGTTGGATACTTGATAGGATTTAATTAAGCTCGTTATTTGTCAATGATTCATGATAACTGTTGTAATTAGTCTCAAAGCTAAGCAGACTTTCAGCCAGAATGAAAAATTATAGGGGAAGGGGTACGCATCAAGATTTTGGCAGAATATCTTGGCTTAAGGGGGTACGCACGGAAATTCTGGCTTAAGTGCTGCCTAGGTTTAACTAGTCTCGAGAAATCTAAAAATGACAAAGTTCCTACTCTTTGCTGATATCTTATTAATGAGTGGCGTAATTTTTTAGTAATTTTGAGAGTTTACGAGCGAAAGATTATAAACTCCAAATGTTAGAATTTTAATCAATTTTTAAACTCATTTGGGGCATATTTTGCATTTTGACTGGAAAAAGTCGATATTTTAACCTATGAAACAATGATATGAGATATAAATTATCTCTTGTGAAGACTCCTTCAAATCGACCCATTTTGATACTTATTTGGAGCAAACTGGTCCCTTGAATTTCTGTAATTGCATATTTCAAGTACCAATCAACATTCACCATCTTTCGTATATTCAAACCCTCTTTGAAACTTGTCCATTACGTACCCCTTCCAAATTCAAATCCCTACTTTGCAGGCTTCTAGCTTCCAGTCACCCTTGCAATATTCGACTCTTTCTAAATCACTCCTTGTATCCTGCGGTAATATCCAGACGCTCTCTTCTTCTATCGGTCCGACCTCGATCACCCCAACTTGCCCCTCGCACCTATTCGCCCATTGTCAAAATACGCCCACTGGGGTAGATTCCCCTATTTTTGGACACTTTTGCATTTTCCCACCCACATCAAGTGATGGCTAGTGTCCCACCCCCGACCAGTGGTCAGGGCCCTATATAAGGCGAGGTTTTCCAGAGCAAAATCAGTCTCAACCAAAACTCCCAATTCTAAAATGTGTTTTTTAAAGCATTGATCTGCAATTCCCCTAGAAATTCTATATTCTACCTTCGAAAAGTCCTGCAAACTCGACATCCCAACCCCGGGTGGCGCCCGAGTCGTGAGATCGCAAAATCTGACCATGACTAGAGCGGACACTCGGCTTTGGGGTGGGCGAAAAATTGCGGGGCTTCTCGAGTTTCTAAAATTCGGCTAAAGTTGAAAAGTCCCATCCCCGAGTCCGTCCGGGCGTTGTGTTGTTGCAACAGTTGAAAAGAAACCTTGTTGCACATCATCAACGGCCAGAGGGACCGGGGAAAAACGGGAATTCTTTTTCGAAAAGAATTGCAAAGTTTGCTTTTCTTCCGTTTTACGAAACGAATTTTTCATTTTCGTTTCTTACTGATTCGAAGCATGGCGATCAGCTACCCGTAGCCTCAGTGATACTTTTGGTTAAAGTGTGGCCAGTATCACAGAGCCTATAGGTTCCTGATTCCAATGCGTACTGTTTTTGGTCGCGATTTTTATTTGTTTAAATTTTTAAGACAACTATCAATTCAGAAGTTAGAATGATTGTTTAATTGAATATGAGCTAGCTTTGAAATGCAATTTTCTTTGAAACCAGACACTTGTACCTAGTGAGCACTAGCTAAGCATGATCTTAAAGGTATCCAATTTTGTAATTTGAAAAGTTACAGTAGTCCCAGGTCTTTGCTTTATTGTTTCTTCTCTTTGAAATGTCTAGTCTTTAAGATTTCCCTGATCACTTGCAAAGTTTGTCTGGTGTGCGGTCTGATGACCACTGACTGTAGGACGGAGGATGAGAAGTGACAGCAACTTGCTGGGGACGATCAGTGGACACATCGATCGAATTGGATGATTGAAGTAGGTTGCGGGAAACTTTGAAATATAAAAAGGAAAATGATATGGTGATAAGCGAAAATTACCAGAAACTCCGATAAAATGAAAAAGTTTAGAATGATGAGCGTTTTAGTAAAAGTAGTCACGGAAAAAACGAATGAAATAATTCGTGAATTTTGAAAACATAACTTTTGCCGTACTACTTGATTAATTACTAGAACTGATGATGAAAGATTGATTTTTGTAATCGTTTCGAAAAATCTGAAAAATAGTACGAATCTCTTCTACCGCGTTTTGATTCTGTTATCATTTCGACTTTACTTTAGCTTTCTTTAAAATTCATCAAGTGTAGTAGGGTTAGGTTAGGATAGCGAATTTTAAGACTTGAAATGGCCTCTCAATAAGTTGATTAATGTGATACCAAATATGCCCTATCTCTTGCCTAGCCCAGATTTATTTGTGATCCAATCTTGGGTGAACTTTAGTAAAAGCTTGGTATTTCTTGATCTTTCAACGTACCCTCCTGCAAGACCTACGATATACACCTGGTCTTTGTTTTCTTGCCTTTTTGCTCTAAAATTCTCGATTTCACTCAAAATGTGACTTGTCAAGGGAAGCAAGGAGCAGCTCTCGCTTAGCGCCTCATCCCAAATGCAAAGACACTGTCACCATTCAGCGATAAATTTCAGGCCTTATCAAAATCTTTTCTTCTCATGTTTTCTACCCTATTTCTTCTTTCTTTATTTCTCTTTTCCTATGAATTTTCTATACTATTTCTCTTTCTGTTTCTCTTCTTCTCTAACTCTTGCATAATATTTCTTTTCCTCTCTCACTCATACCCGAAAGAAGCTTGTAACTCTTGCAAAATGAATGGCTAGCCCCGCCCACTTTTTTGTCGTTGATCTAAACCCACATCATAGAGCTACTTTGCCTTTTTGATAGTACTGCTTTTGAAATTTAATTTTTAAGGGGCGGCGCTGATTTTTAAAATTTATTTTTCAGTTGATGCGAAATGGATATCGATTTGGGTTATACGAAATCCAAGGCGCTCACGGCCATGGGTCAGGTCATCGAGTCGATAGGTGTTGAGAAACAGGTATTTTTCTGAAATTTTTAAATGTTGAACCTTTTTACACTCTCACCTACAAGCAGAACCTCGCTGGTTGGATTTAAAATTTCTTTATCTTTCGTATTTTTGAAACTTAAATAGAAAATCTATCTATAATGTCATTCTATGTCGGTCTTCGGGCCGAATAATGAAAAATCTATTTCTTTCAACGCTTTTTGAAACATATTTTCGAAATAACAAGTCATTTTTCCTAGGGCAAGTGCCGCTCATGTGGTACGCAAGTCTATGATAGATATTTGTTACGAGTAAGTCGTCCTCAAATTGAGCCTAAAATAGGCTTCGCCCTTTTTCCAAAAAAAAATAGGCGGAATCTATTTTACGCGAGCTTGCGTACCGTGTTTTCAAATACACTGCACATTGACTTTGAAATTCACGAAGTTAAATCTTTATGAGTGATGCTAAATTTTAGGGCTTTTTCAAATTTCAATTTTTTTATAAAGGTGGATTTTTTAGATCGATACCCACAACTATCACGAGACGTGCGTGAGTTGTGTGATTTGTAAAACTCAGCTGGAGGAGAAATGCTGGGAGCGAAACGGCCAGCTTTATTGCAAGGAGCATTACTTCAAGTCAGTCGAATTTTGAAATTAAAAAAATTATTTGAGTTTTAGCGATTTCTTGAAACTTACATTTTGATCCCTCTATTACTAGTTTTGATATTTTTAAACTACGAATCGCGCTAAAATATTAATCTTTGAAAATTTCATTTTATTTACAAAATTTTCGAAACTTATCCAAAAAAAATTAATTTTCAGAGACCACTCGCCCTATCGATGCGCAGGCTGTAAGCAAGGCATTTCACCGGCGGACATGGTCTACAAATTAGGGGTGATTTTTAAAATTTAGGAATTAAAAATAATAAATAAAACGAACATTTTGAAACCACAAACCCTCAAGCTATGCAAAATAAGAGTGAATAATGATAAGGAAGAGAATCTTTCCCACTCTTTCGTATGGCTTGAGGGATTATGGTTTCTAAGTTACAAGCAAAACTTAAACAGAGCATTTCCAGACTGACCTAATCTACCACGTGACGTGTCACTGTTGCGGGCACTGCGGTCGCGGTCTCGCTCCAGGCGAGCAAATCGTCGTCGACGAACACGCTAAGGTCGTCTTCTGTATGAGTCATTATTATCAAGGTTAGCCTTGAAAAATAGTTGAAATATCGATTTTTTCTGGTTTAAACAAAATTCTGAGAAAGGGGACTTTCTGAAAATTTGATTGCTTCTTCTTTGAACCTACTGAATTTCAGGATTTTTTTTTGAGTTTAGAATTTGTTATCTTCAAAATTTGTTTATTTCGATAGGTTTCAAAAATCGTACAAAAGAAAATCGATTCTTTCCCAATTCGATACCTTTAGTCCAGTGCATTGAAATTTAAAAATATCAGACGAAAAAACAATTTGAAAATCCGTCCCATTTACAAATTTTATTTGCATTCTTTGTTTTTTTCTCTAAATTATTCAAATTTTCGAAATTGGACATTTTCAGATTCCGCCCCTCCCGAGAGCTACCCTCAGCCCATTTCAGTTCCCATTTGCGACTCGTGTCCCTCGCTGCCGTCTACCTCCGTTCAACCTTCCATCCCACTGACCTTCACGCCAGAACAGTTCTCCGAATTTCATATCAAAAAGGTTTCTAGTTTTTTTTAATCTCTAGAAAAAAGATCAAGTCTACCTCTTTGAATTTCTTTCGGAAATTTTGAATGAAAAATTTGGGATTTTTAAGTTTTAAGATAATTATAAAAGTAAATTCCCCGATTTTTCTTTTGGAAGTTAGTTTCGAAAATAAGAGTTTCTTACGTTTTTAGAGAAGGGATTTTTATTGAATTTAAAAAAAAAATATGATTTTTTTTTAGGAAATCGACTCCCTAGGCTATGGTTTTGACGGATATTCGTTTAGCGATTTCTGTGAAGAAGACGGAAAATTCTTGAAGAGAAGAGGACCCAGAACGACCATCAAACAGAATCAGGCAATTTTCTCAGAGTTTTTAGAAAATCGATTTTATAAATGAAAAGTTTGGAACCTATAGACTTTGAAAATTTCAGCTGGATGTATTGAACCGTATCTTCACAACGACGCCTAAACCGTCGAAACATGCGAGGGCAAAATTGGCGCTGGAAACTGGTTTGAGCATGAGAGTTATTCAGGTCCGTTTCAAAGAAGTCTAAAAATTATTCAATTGTTGGGAAAATGATATCATTTCAAGATTATCTAAAGATCAATAAAACTCAAGTTAGAAACTTTTCGAAGTTCAATTCCTTAAATCTGGTGTTGCTTTTGAAAAAAATTGTTAATGTACCGTAATTTTTTAAAGATGCCCCTAAAATTTTCAGGTCTGGTTCCAAAACCGCCGCTCCAAAGAGAGACGCCTCAAGCATTTGTGCAACTATTTACGTCATTTCGAACAGAGAGGTCTCGTCCCACCACCTCTATTCGCTAATCATTCTGGAGGAGGTAATTGTACAATTAAGTTAATTAACTCGAGATAATTGAGAAATTATGCGAAATTAAAAGGTTATAGATTAGATATGTTTCAGGTTCCATTTAAATCGAAATTTATATTTCCCTAATAACTCTTCTGTCCCCAAATTTCCAAACGCAGTCTAACCTTTAAAGATAGGGAAAAATAATTATGGGTTAATTATCCTACTTATCGTGCTTAATTACCCAATTAATTTTCAGAAGGCCAGCCGGAAATGACGTTCTCTCAATTCATCAGCGGAATGGATGCAAGTCAATTTGACGAGGACTCGGCGGACGATCAATGAGGAATGTAATTAACTGATTTAGTTGCCCTTCAATTAAATATTCGATTACTCTTAATTGTATATAATTTATCTATTTTAATTTTATTGAAATCTGCATTTGAATAAAGCGATTCAGTGTTTAATTGGAATAGTTACGACATTTTTGGGGCTTTAGGCTCATGCTCAATGCTTATCAAATCAAAACTACTAATATTTTCGTAGTGTCTGTTTGCCCAAGCTTATATCTAAACATGTGATCATCCAACTGAGATGGGGTTTGTACCAAAAAATGCGCAATTTTCTCGCGGTGTGCAACGTATAGGTTTTGTTTGTGTTTGATAAGATAATTGGGGAAGTATCCTTATTAGAAGTGATTTCTCCTTTAGTGAGTCGATTTGTTTGCATTTTTATGGATTAAAAGAGATTTGACATTATTTGCTAAATCTTTGAAGAATTTTAGAAAATTATATCAGTGGGATAATTGAATGATGACAAAGGAATGTTTTAAATGATTGATTGAATTTTTTAATTGGATAGTTTTGGTTTATCATTTTATGGATTTTCAGGAGGGGAGAGTTATGAAATTAAAAATTCTGATAGTGTGAGAGAGTATGAGCATGAAAATGAGATGCAACAAATGCAATGCATGTAAATTTTTTTGAATTTTGTTTAGTTCTGGAGTTGTGGTGTTGGTGCTGTTTCGGTTTGCACTTTTGCGAAGCAAAGTCCTAGACGAGAAAGACCGCGAAGCGGCCGACCGAAGTCTAGTTTGAAATATTTTAAAGCTTTTTATTCTTTATTTCGATTGTTTATTTTCTCGTTTTTCGTTTGAAGTGTTCGCTTTTCTTTTTCAAGCCCTTCCTTTCAACCACTTTTTTCAGAAAATATTCACAATTCAAGACAATGCTAGATTCTAAATTTGAATAGTGTTTCAAAAATTATTCTAGCAGGTCTTAAAAGTCCATTTTCTATCATTGATAAGGAGATCAATTAAAAAGTGCAGTGGTGATAAGAAAAGGGTAGCAGCAATGGACTTTGGTTTCTGTCATTTTGGTTGGAAAAATAATGAAAATCAGGAGGTTCGAGAGAGATAAAAACTAGGAAAATAGTACGAAAAGCCGGGCATATGGCGTGAGGCGGAAAAGAAAAGAAGTAGGAAATTTTTGTCAAAAATTTCGGACCCTCCTATCAGATCTTGAAAGAACACAGATTTACACTTTCCAATCCTTCGCTTCTGTATCTTTCTGTCTCTTTATTTCAAATATTATTTCTTCTTCTCTAACTTTTCATTCACTTTTTCCTGTCTTTTCACCCTCCCACTTTTCGAAACTATTTCTTGGAACTGACTTTCTTTGATAATAGAGCGCACTTTACGTTTGCAACACGCCGTCTTAATTTTCGATGATTATTTTTATGGAAATTTCGAAATTCCATGATTACCTTATCATTTTCATGCATTTGTATCATCCGGAATGATTCTAAGCACTTTCTCCTCAAGAAAATTAAAAAAAACTTATTTTTTGTTCGCTCACTTGAATTATTTTATTTTATTTCAAATCCTCTTATTAACATCTGGAAAATGTTTATCATTTTCTCAATTCTTTACCGTTCTTGATAAAAATTGCATCATTTTCTTAACAAATACAAAATATTTTTCGCTCGATCTCGCTCAACTTTTTCATTTTTTAAAATTAATTTTCGTTTTTTCAGCTTCATCCCGGATTGTTCAAGTTCGAGATGGGAGTGGTTGGGTTGCTGGCGAACGCTACGAATACGCGCGAAGATGCTTTGCGGTTGCTCCTTGCGGTTTTAGCTTGTAAGATTTTTCCTTATTTAAAAATCTGTTTTTGAAAGTCCACTTGTTTTTAGGCTACCCCCTAGCAATTTTCCATCGTTCGTTCTTGGCGAAGAAGTCCGCCCAAGTGCAACACGTCGCATTCATCGCCATTGGAATCGCGCTCTACGTCTTTCAATACGGTAAACTAAATGAATTTGATTAGGGGTTAATTAGCGATAATTATGAAGAATTCGAAGAAAAGGTGATAGTAATGCTTCAAAAGTATCGCTAAAATGAACGAGAGAATAAGAAGCCAATTTTATGCAAGAATTTATATAATAAGTTTCATCAACTGGAAATGAAACTCTTCTATAATTACACCTCAATGTGGACCTCGAATCTAGGATTCGTAATCGTAACCATTTACACAAATTTGACCTTCTCAATTTATCATATTATTGGTGGTACGTTTCAAAAGGAGATCATAATCTCAAAAAACGTGTCAATTTTCGATGTTATGTAGACTCTTGATTTAGAAATGATCTCAAATATTAGAAGGCAACTTGCAGGCTGGTCGGTGATCCACCCGTGCCTTTCGATTCTGGCCGCATGGGGCATCACGAACTTCATCGCCGGCACTCAGCTCTCCATAATCGCTGCGCATGCCGCTTTTCTGGTAGGGGTTTTTTTTCATGAAAATGTGAACTGCATGAGCTATATGCAGCACAGTGCTTTGACCTATCTGGGATCATTTTTCAGAAGCTTGGAAATAACTTCTGCCTGTGTATTATTTTAAAAAAGCAATTTTATCAAATACTTTACACATTTAATTTGAATTTTTTGATACGTTTCCATTTTTCTCTATCTGACTGGGATCTTTCAAGCTTCTTCAGTTCTATCCTATTTTTAATCGGTTTTCTAATTTTATAAAATATCCTTATTAGAGCCTATTTTAGTGCAGTATTTCCTCAAATGAATTTTATCAATGTAGCGCATTTGCAGGGTCACCTGTTGCTTGGCTACTGGTTCACGGAGTCTGACTCGTACGACATCAATTGGACGACGCCCCAATGCATCCTCACGCTGAGATTCATCGGCATGGTCATGGACGTGTACGACGGGTTCCATTATGTAAGATTTTTGGATTGCCCTATTTTTATCTGAGTTTGATCTTAGAAAGTAGGAAAAATTGATGGCAAGTAAAGGAAGCCAGATTTTTTTTAGATTGCGTTACTCAATATACTCAATATCATCTGAAAACTTCTAACTTTTAATATTTTCCATTTATGAAAGCTCTGAAACATTTTTTTGTTGTAATTGTGATTTTTTGAAATTTAAGACAATCTGCAATCTAAAGCAAGAATCAGGGAAGAAAATAGTCGATAATTTATAGGAAAACGTTGTAACATCTAAAAGTTTTAATCAGAAAATGATTATATTTCAGGAAATGATCAAGCCGGACATGAAAAAGACGGCTATTCGAGATGCTCCTGGAATGCTGGAAATTGCGGCTTATGGTATTTTTTATTTAATTTTCAAAAAATAATAAAGAGAAAATTATTAAGAGTTTTGAATTTAGAAATACTTTCAAAGAACAAAAAAATGACAAAGAAATATATTTGCAGCGTTTTTCTTCTGCGGCTCGGTCGTGGGTCCCCAATTCACGCTGGCTCATTTCCGCCAATTCGTCAACGGTCATCATCTCGATGAGAACCAGAACCCACGGAAGTCGGCGTGAGTCTTAAATTTTCAATTTGAACTATTTTGGTGCAGAAATAGTCTACTTTGAAGTTTTTAAAAATTAAAGATTTCTTGAAACAGTTAGATTCAATGAACTTTCGAATTTTGAATAAATTGGATCCAGAAGTATCGAGCCATTTCAAGTGGCTTTCAAAGATAATAGTAGTTTCTTGAAACATGCATTTTGAATCTTGGAATTTCCAGTCTGATGCCATCTTTGGGTCGTTTCGTGGCAGGAGTCACTTACTGCGTGATCTATCAGTGGAGTTGCGTGTGGATTCCCACTCCCGAATGGTTCCAGTCTGCGGAATTCTTGGTAAGGTTTTGAAATTCGGCATTTTTCCAGGGTTAAGCATTCTTGAACTTTTCTCGTTATTCCAGAACAAGTCATTCCTTAGAAATTTCTTTTTTTTAATGGTCAGATTTCTATTCGATTTTTTATGATTAATTTCTGAAACATACTTCAAACTTTTCGAAACTATAAATGCTTGAAAAATAGTTCTCGAAACTATTCAATGTTTCCAAAAGAATACAATCTTAGAAGCTCTTGATCTAGAAAAATAAAGATTCAGGGAGATTTATGATGTTTCCTTCCAGAACATGTCGTTCTTCTGGCGCTGGACGTGGGTGATGATTTGGTTCCGATTGACGCTCTACAGATACCCCGCCATGTGGTTGATGGGTGAAGGCAGTGCGATCCTTTCCGGAATCGGATATAACGGCAAAAACGAAAATGGAGAGGATAGGTGAGAATTTTTTTAAAGTTAACTTTTCAAAAAATATCCCTTTTCCAAGCATGAATTAATAGAAATTCTATTTTTTATCATGATTTTCATAGAAAAAAAAACAATAAGGAAGAGCTATAGAGGAGAATAAAAGGGAAATTTTTCTAATTTTGAAAATTTTCAGATGGGACGCGGTTCGCGACATCCACATTTGGAAGTTCGAAACGGGCCACGACTTCTCTTCAGTCGTCATGTCCTTCAACTGCGGCACCAACACGTTCGCCAGAAAGTAAGGCATTTTTTCGTTAGAAAAGAGGCGACGAATTAGAAATATTCAAAATATCAGGAAGATTAAGCGTTTTTGAAACAGAAATGGAATATTTTTGAAATTTTTTCTTGCCTTGATAGGATAGGAAGTCATTGACTTCACACTAGTAAAGCTCATGAAACACCGGTTTAAAAATATTTGAAACATACGTATCTCGAGCATTTTTGAAATCTAGCTTTTTATATTGCCTGATCACCCTATATTGGGATGAGTGATGATTATTTGAAATGTCGGAATTTTGAAACGTACTTTTCGAACTTTAAATATCTATTTTCTATTATATTATTGCTATAATAACTATTAGTTTAGCTTCCAACTTCCTGTAATTCAGTAATTTTGAAGCATATTTGGAAATTCTTGTTTTCAGTCACATTTTCCGTCGTTTGCGTTGGTTGAATAGCAAGTTTGGCGCCCATCTGGTAACTCTGATGTACCTGGCGATTTGGCACGGCTACCATCTCGGATACTTCATTCTCTTCTTCTATGAACTCTCTTGCATGGTGGCCCAGGAACAGGTACGTTTCAGAAAAACAGATACATTGAAAAGTTACAATTTCTTGTTAGAACAGATATATTTGGCAAAATTAAAGGTATTTTAATTTGTTATTTGAATTTTTCATAGGTTTCGGAAATTTTATATGAAAAGCAGAAATAGAGTTTGAATAATGAAATTATCTAAGGGAAGTAAAAAATTAGCAGTTTTGAAGAGTTTATTCTTGCCAATGCGCGTTATGACAAACGAAGATCATAGAATTCTAGCGCGCATTTTTCATTATTTTAACGTTTCAACATAATGCTAAATAAGAAAACTCTAAATGAAAAGTCGAGATACAAATTGGTTTTTTTTATTTAAAAAAAATTCAGCTCTACTCACTGATCGAGCGGACCCCCGGCTGGTCTCAACTCATTTCACAGGCCTATATGCGTCCAGGTACTAAAAATTCAAATTAAGATGAAAATGATTAAAAATCACTTTCTTTAAAAAAAATGTGGGTACTTTTTGCCCAATTATATCATACTTTTTCTCAAAAAGTACTCTGATTTCAGAAATGTTTTTTCTTTCTTTCAGTGGTGATAATATTCGGCCACTTGGTCGTCAAGTACTCGATGGGCTTCATCTTCCTCACGTTCGGCCTCATCAAGACTAGGGAATGGATTGCGGTTTGTTTTTTCTCATAAAATTTCAAGTTATTGTTTCTTCTAAAAGCCCACTTTTCCAAAATATGCTAATTTGCAATTTTGCAGCCGATCGGTTCTCTGTACTACGCCGGTTTCATCTTCTATCTGGTCATTTGGCCGATCTCCTACCAGATCCTCAAACGCAATCTGCCTCGCAAAAAGACCAAAGAGGATAGCATCGGAGGAAACAAGGTTGGTATTTTTTTATGAGAGAAATAACGAAGAAAGATTAAAACCGTACAAAATTGAAATTTTCTGAAGATTTTTTAAACTTTTACTTTTATATGTTTGCAAAGTCGCGCGAATAAAAATAAAATCTTTGTAAAATTAATTTTATGAAGATATATTGAAACTTAGTTGAAGCATCCCTTAAAATCTGTCTAGGAAAACTTATAAAATTCTTTTTTTTAATTTTAATACTTTATAAACTGCACGATTTGGTAAATTCGAATGTTCTCAATTTTTTTAATTTCATGAAACATTTCGATTTTTTATCTTCCTAACCGATGAATTGGTAATTTTAAAATTATCATTTGCCAGAGATTTCTTAGTATTATTCCAGACATTTTTCTTAAAAATTTTTTTTCTTTCAACAGGATAAATCTACCGCCGCCGCAGTTCCATCTAATGAAATCATGGCTTCGAACGAGAAAGGGGGTTCCAAAGAAAGCCAGGAAACCAAAAAGGAGCTCTGAATTTTTTCACTACTTCGCAAAAATCGCATCTCTACTTACCTTCGAAGGTAAGCCATTTTTGCCCCCTCATATTTTTTCTGCAATAAACTAGATTTTTGAAATATGCTAATTTCTTGAAAAATTTAGGTTTGTTGTATGATTTTTCTTAAAATTTTTTCAGGCTAAATTCCAAATGCTTATTTTTAATGCGTTTTTGCTGGAAAATAGGGAAATTTTTCGATCACAGAACGAGTAGAACTAAGCGCATTTGGTCCACGCGAAGAGAGCAAAAACGCCACTGCCAAAAGCTTGTCATCATTTCTTTTTCCTCGACTAAAATTATCTCAGACGCTTTTTGAGCTCTATGCTACAACACTAAGGAAATGATTTCTCTATTTTCCAGTAAATTTGATCCCAGACTGTTTTTGAACCCTATTCTTCTAGAGATTTTTATACTGCACAACATTTCTTACTTTTTTGCATTGAATTAGAAAATTGAGATTTTTTAATCCGGTGCAATGAAAACTTTGTAAGCATAATCACGAATATCCAAATTCGATTATTTTTTCGAGAAAGCCAAAGTTATTAGGACAGTTTTTTCAGGATACTGTATTTTGTGTGTCGCAATGTTGCCAAAATTAGAATTCTTGCAAAGTGCGGCTCATTTTCATCCCATCACAATTTGTATGCTAGGGTATTCAAAATTTCTGTGATTTTTTGGGAATGGATATTTTCAAAATTTTTCAAAGACATTTATCCCTGATTTCTTTGCAATGTTATCCGGAAATAATCATAGTCCCAGTTTTTCTTTTATCTTTTATCATGGATTGTTTTTTCTCTCCTCCCTCTTTGCGTTTCCGTTGTAAACTGCAATATTTCTCCGTTTCTCTCTTTCTTTTCCTCTTTTCTCTCTCTCATTTCTGTGATTTTAGCTATGTCAGTGCAGTTTCAGTTCTTTTTTTTTTATTTTCAAAATTTCAGACCTAGAAAATTATTTCTGATTTTTTTTTCGAAGGTCTGAAATTTCTATATTCGCGGTTTTTTGAACAATCTTTTTTTTATCCGAATATCGAATTTCTTATCAACCATTATTTACGAGTAAATAGATTTGAATGAAAAATGTTTTCTTTTCGTGAGAAAAAGATCAAGCTTTGACTTTTTCAAAAGCGGATTTGCTTCACCTTTAATTGTCTCTACTAACTGCTTGGATGTTTTCAGATTTTGGCCCAAAATCGACAATTTGGAAAATGGGAAATGGTCAAAATCGACGTTGGAGCAGGGAAAATTCTACACATGTTGGAATTTTTTCAGAATAGTTCAATTTTTAAGAGTAGTAAAATAGAATTTTTCGAAGACCAACAAGAAGCATGTCCACATTTGCATGCTTGTAGCCTGGAACTATGCTTTTTTCAAAACTATGACAGAATCATTCTTTCCCACTCGAGTCAATAATCTCTGTTCAGTTTGAGCTTTTAGACACTGATAACAGAACCATGTTTTCTCTAACAATTAAAAAGTGAAAATAGTATGGAAAAGTCAGAGAAATATGGCTTTGCCCTTTCTTTTTGCTATACTATTTCGGCTCTTTTGACTTATACAATGATGCAAAATTCATCTGCCGATAGTAGAAGTTTATTAAGACGCATTCTTTGAATAGCCCGAACAAAATATAAAGAGTGACCGGACAACTGCAAAAGTGTCTCGGATCCGAACCAAACTTATATGGTGGATACACCCATGGACCCTATTCACAAAAATAGGGAAACCAGACCCCGTCCCCAAAAGTGAGCGGGGCTAGGTGGGGGGTCAAAGTTGAGCATTTTCACAATTTGACTGTCAAGGGGAGGTACAAAGAAGACTTTTGCTATAAAAGATTTTCGAAAAATTTAAAAAGGATGAACATAACCATGGAATGTACTTTCTAGAAATATATTGGTTTAGGGGGTTAACCACTTGTTTGGAACTGGAGGGGTCTTAAAGTTAAAAAGTGTCAAAAATGGCAGTTTCAAAAACATGATTTTTTGCATAAAATCGACTTTCCTGAAAAGTTTAGGAGAGGTTACCAAAATCTAATGCTATATTCGGATTCTACGTATCAAATTACCCTAAAATCAGTTATAAAATCAATAGGTTAGGTATGCCACTTTTGAGAAAGAAACGGTTAAAGTCCGTAAGTCAGAGTATGCTTGAATATTAACTATTGCAAACAACAAAGAAAACTTTTTTGCTATGAGAGATTTTCGAGAAATTTCCAAAGCGTGAATATAATCATGGAATGTAATTTCTAAAAATATATTGGTTTAGAGGGGTCAACCACTTTCTTGGTGCAGAAGGGGGTTCCAAAGTCGAAAATTGGTTTCTTCGAATTCCTTATTTTTGCAGGAAATAGTGTCTCCTGAAAATTTTTAATTTTCGTGGATCTGACCCATTCAAACCTCCATACCACGCATACCATAATAGGTAGACTCAAAGTGTCTTCACAAAAGTTTCTTAGCTTTTCATGCTCTATCGATTGGTATATGATTTGGGGGTCTAACTCAAAAATGCAAAAAATCGAAATTTTCAGGTCCGACTTCGGGCCGGTTTTTCGATAGAATGTTGTCTCTATTTCTTCGAAATAATTGCTGAATTAGCATGAGCAGGACATATACTTTGCTTGATGAAAATATTGGGAGGTAATACAGACAACAATGTATGTAAATTTCGACTTTTTCCCGAAGACCCATGCTTTTTGACATTTTTGCACTGCTTTTAGCCATAACTTGTGATAGAAAGGTTAGATTTCAAAAATATTTACACCACTCGACTTAACTCATCGAGTCGGACAATCTGATATAGGTTTTGAGGGTGTCAGAATGACTTTTGAAATTTGACCCCCGGACCCCGGTACCCGAACCTGGACTTGAAAACTTCGGAAAAAAAGCCCCAAAATCGTGTTCTCCAGGTCGAATATAGATAGAAAACACTCTGAAACCCCTTCAAAACGAATTTTAAATCCCTGGTCCGATCTCTTCCTTGAGATCGTCGAATATTACAGAGAATCTGTTTTAAATGCGAATTTACGTTCAATTTGTTGTGATGATACTATGCGGTCAAATTGCAGAGTGGGAGTGGCTTTTGCCCATTAGCACGAAAGAAAGTACTTATCAATCTGAATGACTTAGGAAAACTCTGAAACAAAGCGTCTTATAAGACATTGCCCTCTTTGAAATCTCCTTTCTCTTTCGTATGCGAAGACAGGGTGCGGTTATTTTTGACGAAAAATTGTCTGCAAAAAGTGAATCTCGCATCGTCGCTTTCAGACACCTATATCTCGGGTCAGATTGATCCATCTTTCAAATAATTTTCTGTACTGGAGTCCCAAAGAAAAACTTTCATCTAGTTTAAGGGTTACGACTTTATCTTCACATTCGAGAAATCAATTGCGTCCCTCAAATATATGAAAAGATCCCTCCAATTTGACATTCATCCTAAAGCATTCAAGTAGCCTATACTATCGGCCTTTACTGTTCTGATTTATCTCCCTTTTCTTCATTAGCCAGTGGATTTTTCTCCTTCTGATAATCAGATTATCTCTAAGCGGACATCAATGCCCTTTCATCACCATGATATGCTGAAGCATAGTGAAACAAATTTGGCTGAGATAAACCTTGTGAAGAGGCATGCAGACAAAATCTCTTACTGTCTCTTATTTTTTTCCTTATAAATCTCTCCCCAATCAGTCGCCTGATGATGGCTTCCATTCTGATAGCCGATTAAGAGACTCTCGTCGATGTCTCTCCGTCGTCTCCTTTTCCAATGTTTTCTAATTGGCATTGCGCGTCTGCATCACTTTCACTGCAAGGAAGGCGTCTGTTTTTGATGATTTTTGACCACGTTAGGACAATCAATCAAGTCTTCTTCAATCTCACGTCTTAAAATGCTATTTCTGTGATGTTGAAAAACATTACGAACGAAATGGAAGCGGAATTTGAGAAAAAAGCGGCAGAAGCGCAGATTATGCGCGGAACCCCCATTTTAAGCGGGCAACTCTCTCCGAGCATCATATCATTTATCTTCTCAATTTGTCAAATCTTTAAAGAGTCTTGAAAAACCTCTTAGCAATCGTTATCAATAGTTGCTTCCACGTTGATTTTTGGACCAAGTACAGATGAATCTTCAGATGGAACGCTGCTTCCTGAAGCTACAACTGCTGAAATAAAACCATCTTGTGGAATCAATTCTGTTACCATACCATCTTCAGGTCCAGCTACTTCCTCTTCGATCTTCCCAGACGCGACTCACGCCTGCCCTAGGTATGAGATTTGCAATGGGTACGAAAAAATACTCATCGCTAATGAAATTTCAATCAGACAGAAAAACCGGTCTTATAGGTCTTTCATTCTGATCCTTCCTGCGAATTTAGTGTTTTGTGTTAACATCACATCTCACAATAATTGAATTAGACTGACTTTATGATATTTACCATTTTTCGGCTGAATAAACCTACAATATTAATTCAATCCATATAAATTTCAGACTGTAACACATGGGGCAACTCATGGACCTACTACCCTCCTGATAATGACCTGTTATGGGTAGGTTTAAAATCACTTGACTTGCCTTCATGTTATCTCACTTCACATTCACTTGTAACCTCCATCAGTTTCTGCAAAATCGAACAATTTTCGTGCTGAAACTGAGTGAAAGTCATGATAGACGTTTCGCCCCAGTTTATCAAGATATAGAATTTCAGACCCTTGGCGGAGGCGGCCTCTATTATACCGTCGATGAATTTGGTGCCTTCGCCTGTCAACGAGATGGTCCATCGAGTGCCACGCCAGCAAGCTTCCACTCTCAGGAGCAGTGGGATTATCTCATTTCAAGCGAGACGGATTTTTACGGATCATCGAGTCGAATTAGTGTCTCGAAAGGGCTTCTACCGAAAAAGTGCTGGAATTTGAACATTTCAAAGCACTTTTTTCTATCAAAAAGTAGTTTTATGCCTAATACGTTCTCTATGAAAATCAATTCAACTTGAACTTTCAGACATCCGGATCGACCTACCCACGTGGATTTGGGCTGTACTATGACGAAGCTGGTGTGCTGAGATGGTTGGATGGAGGGTCTGGAGATGTTCTGGTTCTTGGGAGGGGCACACGTATAGCTTTCTGTCAAAATGGATCAATTTCTGTGTTCAGCCCAGGTTATTTCCTTTCAGCACTGTCAACTGGGTCTATCACCGTTCAGCATGGTCAACAGTCCTGGAAACGAAAACAACGGCATCCAAGTCGTTCTTGGACTTACCTGGAATGTCATTCTACTCTAATTGTAAGAATACAATTTGATACCAACTTTCAATGACACCCAATGATTCAAAAGTCCGTCTTCTGCAAAGCGTCGCCTCCATTATTCTAACCTGAAATATAGAATGGCCCTTCCACATTTTCTTTAAAAGATGAAATTTAGCTATGAAATAAATGAGGCTTTTTACTTTTTTTCCTGAAAAGCTCCATTCTTTTCAGAAAATGTTGTGTACAATTTTGGTCACATCAATCTAATTCTACACTAAGTCAAATTAAGAAGATTGCGAACATTCGGAGTTTTTGTCAACGTGAAGCGAGACCAAGCCTAATTATTACTAATTTTACTACCCCTACAGAAATCGCAAAATTAGCGTTTACGTATGTGACTTTCTCTATATGCAACAGTGACATTTAAAAGTATAATTAACGAGAAGCTAACTAAAAGATAAGGAAGAATTTTCGACGGCATAAAATGAAATTTATCGGGCTAGTAATCGATTGGATTAGGCGTCCATCAGCTTCGTCTTCTCCCGTCTTCTTCATCAATTATCATTGACTCTCATCGTTTTCGCCGTTTCTTTCCGACTGCCTTTCTACGAATACCTCGATTTCCCTTGATTTTACTTCTTCAGGATAGCTTTTTCTTCTTCATCCCTCCACGTCTTAGTATCAATTCTCTTTCACGTCCATGATGTCTCAGAAAATTTCTTCATCTCTCCTGCCGTTTTGGCCAATTCCTCCTTATCATTAGCTATCCCCTCCCTCCTATCTTTCCCTTTCAATCAGAATTCGATGTTGAGATAGCCACCGCAACGTTGCTTCTCTTCAACGACATCCAGCTTCATGTTGGCAGAACTTTAAATTTAAAGGCCAATAGTTAATGGCATCTCGCCGTGTTCTCTATTCTCTATCAGAAGGGGATTGATCTCCTCTTCGAATGCCATATAATCAGAAGTGCAATGCACTTTTACCTTTTGCATGTACTTTACTGATTTTTCACGAGCCAAAAAATCTTCCTCACACATATCAAGTCGTTCAAGACCTTTCGTCAATCATCATGGTAAAAATTATCGCAGCTCATTTCATCCGAACTTCGGGGTATTAAAATATCGATCTAATAAAAAATCAAATCGAAATGATCTATCGACCTTTAGTTGATGGATGCTCCATGGTCTTTAAGATTCTTATTCCAACCTTTGAGCTTTTCTTATTTGACCATGACATATACTGTCTGCTTTACATGAGAGAAACTAGGATGTATCCGTCAAACTAGCTTTTTATCAACTTTATCTAAAGGATAGGAGAAAGCTAACATTTTCAAGAGGTGAAGGGTAAAGCTGTTCGAAACTCTGCAGGCCATTCATATTATATTGACAGAATATCATCATTTGTTTCTTCTTTCAAATTGTGTCCTAATCTGTGCATTATCATGTTCGTAAAAGGTTTGAATTATTTTATTCGAGATAAAGAATTCAACCAAATAAAACCTTTACAGAAATCGATGAGGATAAGCCTCCTGGATTTGACAAAGATTTTTCACGCACTATCGATCTTGGTGGCTGTCGAAGGATGTGCCAGGTAAGATAAGAAAAAAATCTTAAATGATAGATTTTTCTCAGAACAGTGACAGGAGAAGGCGAATTAACAACATTGGGACCAGGTATGAGATTTGGAGTAAAGAAACTTCTATAAATCATGTGCCAGATTCACAAAATGCCGAACAGCTCTTACTGGAACCTTTTCAAATCCAGAAAATCCTTCTGGTGGAGTCACCAGCATTTGTGAATCCAACACTGAATTAGTTTATTGCGAAACCTTAAAATAATCGAATAAAACTGATACGAATTTGAATTCGGGTGGCACGACACCGCTTCCGTCCGGTGCCACTACCGAACCAGAAGGTGAAACGACTGCCATATCTGGGATCGTATTAAAGTCCCCTCGCGTGACCTTTCAATTCACACGAGACCCATCTGAGCTATGAAAAATTGAGGCTCACGCGAGGGGGGACTTTAGTACGATCCCTGGTGCAACTCAAAGCACAGGATCCACTGCCACAATGACTTCGGGATCAACTAATGTTTCGTAACAATTGTATCTTTAATGATGACCTGATAAAATAATTGAACAATACGATTTGCTTGAAAGAACTAGTCTATAATAATGCGATTATTTTAGCGACATCTTCGACATCATCAACCACGTCAGCGTCGACCACGTCAACGTCAACTACGTCAACGTCGACCACGTCAACGTCAACGTCAACGTCAACATCAACGTCAACGTCAACGTCAACGTCAACGTCAACCACGACTGGGACACCGGACTGCCAAGCAGCGTACGGTCAGTTCGGAATTGGATGGGCATACTGGGCTGGTCAGTTTACGTTTCAATATTTTGACAGTGATATAGCATTTCGATTCAATTTTAACCTCTTATAATTTAATTACAAGATGACTTAATTCAATTTTGCAGGTGATGCAAATTCTGAGCCAGGCTGCTTCGGAGTATGATAGATTGTTATCGAATCGTTTTGACAATGAATATTTGAGGGAATACTTCTTTCTTTGTAAAATGAAGAAGTGCTTCTCATTCATTTGTCATATAAGCATTGTGAATTGAACAAATCACTCGTTTTGGCAAATATTAGTTGTCGATGAATTTCGCTAAACTTCTGCTTGAAATCTAGCAGGAAGAAAAATTGAATCACGATTCAGGTCGTTAATGATGGCACTGTGATTTTGCCTAGCGTTCAAGCAATCACAGATTTCTGCGCGAACAGCGGCCCAGCTGGCGCGACTCCGGCCAGTTTTCACTCGCAGGCTCAATACGACTTTCTCACCACAACCACGAGTTGGCATTTTATTCGCACTTTACACCATTTTGCAGTCCACATCCATTTGTAATCCACACTCACTCTTTAGGGGTTAGGGGGAAGTAGGAGGAAGGTAGGAAAATAGGAACAGATGGGTGTGGAATACAGGAAAAATAAACTCCGATTTGACCTAAAATTTGTTCTAATGATATAGGACTTGGATCGGCAACGCCAGCATGGCTCAATCTCTACTATGACATGACAACGGGCATACTGATGTGGATCGATGGGAGGTTTGTGAAGTATTTCTAAGTAGATAATAATTACTTGATAATAAATCTAAACTAGAAAGATAGAAAGGGGGTTGAATATGGTAAGAATAGTGAGAGAATGTTTTACCTACCTAACGTCCTCTAAAACATTTTCTCCTCTAGTGTCATGATGTCCGTGAGATTACCAAATATTCTCAAATTTTTGATCTGCGATAAAGGTATCCAGATTTTAGCCCTGTTGATTACATTCACGCACCTCTGACCAACACCGATCCCACGGCTACGATGCAAGGATGGTTCTTTGACGTAATTACTTTATAGCTCAAAATTATTTCCAATTTATTTCCTTCAGGATATCTGGGGCCCTGGTAGGTTTTAATTTAAAATAAGCAACAGCAGCAGCAGCACGCCCAGAATGATTTTTGACTGTCAGCATTAGTGAAAGAGATTTTTCGGAAATTTTTAATTATTGAAACTTTGATTGAAAGAAGTGTAAATTTGACTTACAGATGATCCCGCGGATGCGAACATGAATAATGTGGTATGTAGAAAATAGTATAAACTAGCCCAAATATTTTGAATAAGTGAAAAATTTAGAGCTTTAAATACCGATATTTATACAAAGAAATCATATTCAAGTTATATTTTAGTGGTGCCGAGCTCCAGTGCCTTAGAGAGCAATCCAGTTTATCGAACATTAACTTATTATCTCATCTCATTGAAATATCATCATGCAATTTCTACACATGTAACCAATAATAGGACGTGAATGTAAGGGTGCGTTCATGCTTAGTTGCATGTAGCTTGCAACTAAGTGAACGAGCCTATAAGTTTTTTTTTTTTTATTTTAATTTATTTTTATTGTATATTCATCTTAATAAACTTGTTTCTTTCAAAGATTACATTGTAGTATGAATGTTCGGCGTTTTAGAATTGTCGCAACGATGCAACATTTTCCTAGAAGTATCGCAACATGAAAATGACGCAACACACTAAATAAAATGTAACAAAAAGTTTTACTGATCATATAGTAAGTCGGATTTTCAAA
The DNA here is from genome assembly GCA_002287525.1 of Diploscapter pachys. NCBI lineage: Eukaryota > Metazoa > Nematoda > Chromadorea > Rhabditida > Rhabditidae > Diploscapter > Diploscapter pachys. The sequence goes on from LIAE01009693.1 coordinate 39,403, forward strand.
AACTATCATAAAGTATATGATTTAGTTTAGCCTTAATGTTGCCCAAATTTATCGAGTTATAGAATATTTTTTGACGAAAACAATCACATGCTGCTTATGGAGTTAAAAATCATGAAATTTTCACTATAACCGTCAATCAAGTGCCGGTGGTCGCTTTAAATAGGTAAACAGCCCATCGATCATGACATATTTTTCATCAGTGGTATCAGTACTCCAAATATCAGATCTCGATCACCACATTCGGATATGCCTAGTCAGACCTAGGGAGGACTTTCGTTAGACTGTCCGTGCGACCTACCCCTTATATATTTTCTTTAGAATTTTTATATCTCTAACTTGCCAAAAGCAAAGGTGACATCATGATGTGATGACATCATAACTATCATTTTGCCCTTGCGACCTGCCACCCGTATATTTCTTTCGTCCGACGAAAGTGTTCCCCAGGTCTGTGCCTAGTTGAGTCATCGGGCACGACTGGGATTGGTCATTTAGAAAAATAAAAAATCTTTAAAAATTATGTAACCATGTATTTGAGAAATAGGTTCAAATTTTGGAGATTTTTAATTAAAACTTCGTGCAGCCCTGTTCACCATATCTATAAAATCTATTATTCTCATAGGTAATTGCGTACTCATCTATCCATTCCATCCACGATAAAATATCCAATCGACTGATATTGGCTGGCAATTTCTTCATCTAACTTCGCCTTTCCTTCGTTTATCCGTTTTCTTTTTCGGACATCTCTCCTTATCAAATCACCCTTTCCCTCTCCTGTAGCGACAATTCATCATATCCCAACTATCTATTGTGTGAAATGTCTGCGATTCCAAGTAGCTAATTTTACGATCAAAATGAATGGTTGGCTAAAATTAATCTCATTTAAAATAAATTTTTGAATTTACACGTCGTAAAGAACGACAATCAAGAAGAATTATTTCGCATCATCATAAATTGGATTGTGTTTTTATCTATAAATATATTAAAATTTATATCTTTCTGGTGAAAACATGACCAAGCTTGCGACTCTTATTTGTCAGAAAAGGAAATCACGAAATGATAAATTCTATTTTTTCAGTGAAAGATTATCCTTTTCAGCTTCTCTACCATGCTATCTCGTTTGATCATCGAAACAAACGGACGATTCTGTTTCTTTTTCGTCTCTCTGAAATAGGCTTTCCATATCAATTTTCACGTAGGAAGGAAATCGCATGATAAATAACCCATCACATTTGGCGTCTCCTTCAGTGATAGATTTTGCAGACAATCAGAGAAAATGACAACTATAAGATTTTGCATTCGTCAATAAATAATAAGGGACTTAGAAAATAGAAATAAAAATTATACGATATAATACAACTATTTTTATCAGAAGCTACAAGAGAAATTAATACATCACAATTCAGAGATGTAATCCCATTACTTATTGGCAAATCATTTGGCTTTCGAGCATTTATATATGGTCAATTAGTCAGTCGGTTAATTATGGCGAATTTCTGGATTTAGCTTGTAGCTATCCGCTACATGTGTATTGTTCACTTTTTCTTCATATTTTACCTATCTTCCCTTGTGAAATGGTGTCTAGGTGGAGATCAACGAATAAATCTGCTAATAGATTAATAAAGTGAAAATCCCTCGCCATTCTCTGTCCTCCCTTATCTCCATGCTATTTAAGAAATTCTAAAAAAAAATCTCTAATCGCAATCCCCAATTTTATCTTTTAGAAAAAATGGAAGCCTAATCAAATGATAGCGTCAAAGTAAAGCGTTGCTGAATTCCACGAAATACTTATGTAGAAACGAAGATAATAGTGATGATAAAGAGGAGGTGATAATTTGATCGATTTTGAACCCATATGGATCGTCGATGTTCTGATTGAACTGATGAATAGTAGGGCTCATTCAAATTCCAAATTCTGAAAGATCGTAAATAAACGAGTTGAAAAGATGCGCTTTTATATCTATTGCCCTTGAAACCACCGACAAGGTTCGATTAATTGCTGTAATAGGGCCGCCATGAAGGCGTCGAATCGAGATCGAACCATTCGACTTCGATAATCGCCTTCCAGTTCCCGTAATTCGTCGAATAGAAGCCAAAATTTGTGCCACCAATCTGCTAAAGTAAACAATACTTGTGGAATTTTCATGATTGTGGTTTAACAAATCTCTTGATTCGAATTATTTGATATCATAATGCAGGTTTTTTATCATCGAAACTAGTCATGCACTAAATTATTTGTATCACCCCCTTTCTCTGCCTTTCTCTGCGAGTCTTCGTGATTTCTTACCAGGCTGTACACGTTCAGTTAATTTCTTATTAGTGTAACCAATGCAGTATCTCAGCCGACTGAGTGGACGATATTTTATCACAGGACGAGAGTAAAATTCGGCAACTGAGTTGAGGCACATCCTTGAAGGGGGTAGACCGCAAAGAGAGATAGCGCATTTGACGGTCGTCTTTCCTAGGACTGGTTGCAAACACTTTTTAGATCGTCTCTTCACGTGAATATTGAATTGCATCAGACTTGGGAAATTTCGAACCGCCGACAACCGCATGCCTAATCGAGAGAGAAAAGGATAATCTTTCTTTCCGTCTCTCAATAAGACATATTGTCTCTTTTCATGCGGTTGTCTGCGGTTCGAAATTTCCCAAGTCCGAATTGGGTGCATAATTGTAATGCAAATACCACTTGCGTCATCTCAACTCTACCAATATTCGTTTTTTGGTCGCATTAATAAGTATTATCGAAAGATTTTCGAGCTCGATATAAAAATGCTAATGAAACCGTTATCAATATCGGTCTATGCAATTTACAGGCAATAATACCACCGTTTTGTGAAGCGAGAATTTTTTGGTCACTTCTCGGAGTGATGTGAAATTCTGAGGTTTTATCAATATATTTTATTTATATATCATATCATATCATGTTTACTAGAAGGCTTCGCTCGTGGTTGTTGCGTCTAGAGATCTATTTTTTCAGGAAAATCTTGCATTTATCTCTTTGGCATTGTCAGTTTTGGTTATGTGGTATAGCCCATAATTAGGATCTGCGAGTGATTTTTTCCGAAATTACGAGTTCCGTTTTAAATCAAGCTAGTTCTAGGAAGAATTTTAAACAGTATTTCTTTTCCCAAATAGATGTTTCTATCAAAAGTTGTGCATTGCGTACTTTTGAAAATAGCGACTTTCAAACAGGTTGTCGTCGGTCATTTTTAAAAAAATTTTTATTCTAAGATATGCAGGAGAATGCGAACTACTATAAATTTCTAGATGCTCTGAATGGGATTCCATTTCTCGAATAGAAAAATTCAAAAAACGCAAAATTCACCTGACGAGCAAACCTCAAACGGTTCCAAAACATTTTCAGACTATTTTTACAGCGCACATCGTTCGTCCGAATGCTCATTTGAATATTTATAAAAGAGAATTTTGCTCAGAGCTGCCTAACTAGTGAGGAACCAAACAAAGTGGGCGGAGTTTGCGAACTCTACTCATAATAATATGATCGAATTTAGCGAAAACCGGATATAAAGTGTTAGTATAAACACTATGGGTAGACAATATCAGGCATTTGTCTCTATTTTACAGTATCTGGACACTGAAAGATGAGGCTTCATATTCTTGTCACTCCGCTCCATCGCTAGCTTTAGTATCTGCAGAATCAATTTTCATTGTTTGTTAGTATAGAATGAAAGTGAGAATTTTTAATTGAATGAACTATGAAAAGATTATTGCAATTTTCAGCGCAGTGTAGTTATTCTGACAGCTTATGACTCTGAGTAAAGCTAATTTCTCTACCATCTTTATAGTTATAATGAAGTTTCCATATTTGATAGTGTACGATCTAGATATTTTACGATAAACAATCATCCAATTTGCTTATCATTCAGATGCGTCAAACTTTGAGATATTCAATTGCCTCCAAACTCTTGTTGCTCTTTCTGATTGCCAACGTCTCTGCTGACGAGAGGCTCAAGCGACAAGCTGGCACTACGATTAGGAAATGGGCACTGAATACTGTTTACTATTATTTCGATTCAAGTCTAAGTGAGTATTTCTTTTTTCGTCTTAAATTAGAGTCAAAACCGTCATCATTTCAGCAACAGCACAGCAGACATTGGCTAGTCGAGTCAGGCAGTCGATCATTCAGCCATCGACTTGCATATCCTTCGTGGTGAATGCGACTGCGAGAAATAGAGTAAAAGTGAGCCGATATTATATTCATCATTAAACAAATCATAATAATCCAGATCGTAAGCGACCCAACAATTGACTTTCGCGAATCGTCGAATGTTGGCTGCAAAAGCGGGGAACAGACGATTTCAATGGGGACAAAATGTATTTTTACGTTAGTCGTTGAATTTATTCAGATCTGATTTTTTTCTAATCTGAAAGATATAGGACGGTGCTTTTGCGAAAGCGATATTCCATGTGCTTGGTTTCTACACAATGGAGCGTAGAAGCGATAGAGACAATTTCGTCGATATAAATGGGGGTTCTG
>LIAE01009702.1:9455-45799 GCA_002287525.1 Diploscapter pachys
TTTTTTTTTAAAGATACATCGGATCAATTATCGCATTAACCAATAAGTTAATTGTCCTATGACGAAAAAATTTGCAACATAATATTTCCCAAATGAAAACACTTGGTAAATACTTTTGGTGCAAACACACAAGTTAGAATTTAGATTTAAAAAAAATTTAATTGAACAATATCTAAGAATTGGTTTATTAAATGTCATTTGAGTAAACATATTTGAGACTTTTTAGTTTAAAATTTAGGTTTCTCCGCAAATTCTCACGATTCAATGTCATTGTACGTGAATAACACCGTTCGAAGTTACACTTTCTCGAAGCTAGCCGGCAATACGACTTATCGGGCATCGGTTGAAGCGTTCAATGTATCAATTTTTGTGCATTTTTTTTTTTCAAATAAATTGAATTTAGGGTAACACCAGCCTCTGGTACGCGAGTAATGAGGCGACTACGGGATTGGCAGGTGTGTCCAGAGAAATTTCTGGAAATATTAAAAGTTTCAGCACTTGATTGGTTACCATATCCAACCGATCTGTCTTTACTTGACAAAACTAACACTTCATTGGAAGTCTCGTGGATAGCACCGATCATCCTCGAAACTGGTCATAGAGCGATCATAAACCAGCACCTGGTAGGTTTGTTCGAGAAAATGAGACGCATTGGTCTTCATAGTTCTTGAGTTGAATTCAGAAATTGTGAAACATTGCAAATTTCTGAAAAAGAAAACTGATAAATGCTCTTCAGACAGTTTGAAGGAGTTATTTTTGAAACGCGAGATTTTATGAAAGGAAAATGGTGATCTTCATCTCCCATGATATAATGGCATCGCTTTAAAAAGTTGGAATACAATTTCTGAGAGCAGTAGATTAATCATCACAAAGCATAATTGTGATATCATTATTCTTGAAACATAAAATGATTCATACGCAGATTAACATCTACGAATACTCTCCTTCGACCAAACTCTTCGCCAAGAAGGACTCGATCACCGTGCCGATTCCGAAAACCGTCTACAACATCGGAAACCTCTCGCCGGCATCGATTTACAACATTACTGTTCAGGTGAAGGTTTTAGTAAAGTCGAGAAACATGGGCGGTACCCGAACCTTCAGAGAAGACGTCTTTTAATTGGGAGAAATTTTCAGGCAGGAACATCATATGGCTATGGAAACCTGGCTTGGGCAACATATTCGACGTTGGGCAATAACGACACCGACATTCTGAAGCAACGAGCTAGAACTCCGAATTCGATCACCCTGACGTGGCCTGTCAATTGGTTGCCTTCTCTGAATTCGAAGTTCACGGTAGGCATTCGTGCATCAAAAGAAGTTAATCTTCACGATGAAGTCACGAATCAAGCTCTTCAAGAATTGGATAACTTTTCAAAGAGGAGCAACTTGAGAAGAGATTGATTATCTCAATTCACAACAATAATGCATTAGTCCCACAACAAACTTTTCCAGATCAAAGCCACAACCATCCACTCGCCAGACAACATCGAGAAGGAGATTTTGGACACTGCTACTCTAGAACCTGGAAAGACCTCGGAGTACACGCTGAAGAACCTCAACCCAGGATCGACGTACAATGTATCGATAACGACGAATATGAATGAAGTAAAAGGTTTTTTGAGTCTACAATGAAATGACGAAATTTTGAAGGGTCGATCTCGCAACAAATGGAACGAGCAAGTCAAGACAAAGATCGCTTGGGCGATTTTCTCGACATTAACTCAGGTAGGATAACATTTTTCTTCATAATAAATATCATTTTTCCCAAAGTTTCAAAGATCCATACGATCACCGTGTGAAATATCATCAAAACTGTCCCGTAGCACAGTTCGCAGTAATCACATAGAACTTCAAATGCAAACAACCTTAGGGTGAGTACTCCGTCGCAGAAGCCCGACTAGCGATTGAGACTGACGTCGCCGCGTCGATCGTCTTCCAACCTCTACGTCTCTCGGATTCAATCTCGTACCAGGTTCAACTTCTCATCAACCAATTTCATGAGAACATTCCCCTTATCTCAGGTCCGATACACTTTGAACGATCTAATGACATCGACTGAAACGAGAGAGTACACTGAGGATGAGTTAAAGTAAATCTTCACGAGATTACGATTATTGATACTTCATGGTTCAGATGTCCAAAGTATGGATGCAATTGGCTATGTTTACTCGTTTACAATATTCCACGACGACCGAGGGAATATAAATTTGAGATAAGATGATAGTCTGATTATTCATTCAAAACTCGTTTCATCCACATTTAGCTTGAAAAAATGATCATCAAGAATGAAGACCTTCAAATTTTAGGTCCGCGCTAAGGTCGACGGTCTTTGGAACAAATGGACAACGATACTACGGAGGTGATCTTCAATGATTTCGAATAATTTCGACAATAAAACTCTAGACCCTGGAATCTTCTGGAGAGAGTCTGCTCAATCGTTCCTCCATCACACTTCGTCGATAACGTAGGAAACCAGGAGCATCAACGGGAAATCGATTTGAAGAGCGGTCTGACGAGTCCCGTTGGAATGGAACCATGGTAGGGATTTTTTGTTGAAATTTTAAATTGATGAATTAACTGGAGAAAACCAGTTGAAATGAGTGACTTTTAGCTTGTAATGTGTTATTTTTCGAATTGTTGAAGCGTAACCTTTTATAATTAAAAAAATATATATTTTATGAAGTACCACGATAGTAAAGAATTGTGTTATGATCAAAATTATTCTTTAAAACATTTTAGGCGATATCTCGTTGTTGTGGACAGTCGACAACTCGACTATGCCTCAATCGATATCACTAAACTTGCGGATCGAGTAAGTTCAGCAAATATAGTCCGAAATAGCTCAGTAGTTACTGATCTTCACTCATTTTTGAAGAAAAGCTATTTAGACGACCGCAGATTACGAGCATACTCTGTATTACATAGCAGCAAGTTTAACGCCGGAGCAGGTCAACGAAAATGTCGAGTTTAGGTAATTTAGAAAGCTCGTAAACGACGAAATCAATTGCTCGATTAGAATAGGCGACGGCGAGGCGCATGGCGGGTATCTGAATTACCCTCTGAGGGAGAAACGCGATCCAAATTGGACGTTGGTACCTATCGCCCAAACCGAGAATGAATTGATGGAACCACAGCTTAGAAGATGCGGATTTACGGAAGATGGTAAAATTTATGATTACTGAAAAATCATGATATCATAAAAATGTTTATTAGAGTCGTTTTCTTCCAAGATATCATGAAATTAATCGTTTTTATACCAAAGTAGCATAACTTGTCAAATTTAGGCATTTTCGACTGCCAGATTGGATTCCTGGAATTCGTCTCTTACATTCCCATTTGGGTCAAGACTTTGCTCATCATTTTTCTTGCCCTATTCATCTTCATGGCATTGCTATTGCTACTTTGTCTGATAAGAAGATTATGTGGTAATTTAATCAGAAAGCTTGGGAAAATAAGGAGATTTTTAGAAGGCCCGCCGAATAGCACAAAGGAATCATCAGTGATGTATTACCATGCTGAATCACCTAACAATACGAGTATCACTCATGACTATAAACGGGTAATTTTTCTTGGTAGTCTATAATATTTTGATGGATCTTATATCAAAGAGAAAAACTTAATGAAATTATCCGATCACTTTTTAAAATCGAGTTATCTTAACTATTGTAATATAAGTTATCGCCAGAAGTTTATAGTCCTCATTTTACAAATATTCTAAAATTTCCCATTTTAGGTAGAAAGACGCGAATTTCGAGAAGCTGATAAAGAGGCTCGACGAAGGTTTTTAGAGGAGCAAGAATAATTCATGTTTACAAAATTTCCTGTATTGTCGAAGTTTAGATAAGAATATTGCTTTTCTAGACATCGAAGACATCAATAATTTATCTCAATCATAATATCATATCACATTTACAGGTATTAGTACTGAGTGTTGCCATAATTTTTGTTAGATAAAGATTTCGAAGACCAATTTTGCACATCAACTTTATTTCTTCTTCATCCACAAAGATCCAAAGAAAACCCAAACTCAAATACGAATAAATTATGAACGCTCTGTAATAAATATCATTTGCATAAAATTACTCACTATCAATTCAAAATATCACTTTTTGATGCAATTTTGGTTTATCATAAAAAAAATTAAATTTTTTCGGTTCACGAGAAAAGAAAAATGAATGTATGAAAAGAATAAGGCAAAGTTTTCTTGTTCGATTTGAGCTAGCCATCGATAAATTATCATTTTCTCGAGTTTTTTCCTATATTGGACCAAAATATTATCTTCCAAGTTAAAATTTAATCTATCCATTTGTTTTCATTTTCAAAAAAACCATTCTTTGTAAAATCATACTTTTCACAACAAACTCCAAATTTGGACCTTTCATAAATTCAAAAGATATGGAAAACTAAATTTAGTCCAATCCAGTAAAAACTCAAAATTTTTCTCAAAAATCACCTGTTTCTAATTAAATTTTTCTAGAAAATGGCAAGTAGGGCGAAGATGGAGTAGAGAAGAACGCAGGGATAGGCTACCTGCAATCATATTCCTAATTAGTCTAAACTAAATTATCTTTAACTTCGGGTTTACAATTTGATTGAATCTTTGCGTGTTAATTGATAGTTAATTTGAATCTCAAGTTTAATTAATGAATTCGTACTAGGAGTCTCTGTTGATGCATCGACAGAGCGATGACGAACAGCTTAGAGGAAGACGAGGAACACCACAACACTGCCAATGCCGATATCGAGTAGCCCAGAATGCCCTGAAATTTATGAGTTGCAAAATTTGATCAATTATATCTGCAAGAATATAGAACTGAGATTTAGAGTCACATATTTTGTTAACACGCGCACATTTCTCATGAGAAATTGAGGAAAAATATCAATTTTACATGTTATCATATTACTTCAAATATGCTTAAAGAACAAATTTGTGTTTTTAATGGAGGCGACATTACAATGATTCTCTTAGCTTTTTTCAATATTATGAACCCTACCTGAAACGAGAGTACGGCACTGACGAGTGAGAGCAGGGCCATAGGAAGCAGACAGTAGCCGAGCACTGACGCGGTGCACGTGAACGAGATCGTTTTGTCGGCTAAAAGACGAAAGAAATTATGCATACTCAAAATACTCCTTTATTAAAGTGAACAACAATTAATAGATGCTTAATCAACCCATATTTCATTCGAAAGAATATGAATTTTCGAGAAACCTATCAAAATTTTGATAAAAAAGGTATGTTTAAAAGCTGTACCAGAATACAATACTCCAAGCTTTTTTGATAGAAATGATTTTTAAACCCACCAGCCATCAAATTCATCAACGCACACATTCCAACGCATCCGAGTCCGCCGATGCCGTAGATGAAACCGAACGACATTTTTCCGTGCAGCAGTAGGGCGGCTCCTGAAATGAAAAAAAACAATAAGTTTTAAAAGTTTAGAAAATTTCTCGTTCTATCTTCAAAAACAGTAATTCAACGCAACCTAACCCAACTTATTTCGAAAAATATATGTTTAAAAATCGTTGAAAACGAAATCTTTTTCTTCTATTGCAATTGTCCAAGAAAGTTGAGTGAAGATAGAAAATGAAACTCAAAAATCCTACCGAATAGCAAACAGAAGACGAGTGGACCAGCCAGATCCTGGTCCTCGATGACCTCAGCCGAGGCAGTGCCCGTCGGGTTGAGCACCGCTACGGTCTTCTCCCTGATGTGCGAAAAATTGATGCCTAACTCCTCGAGCAGAGGCGGCTCATTGTCGTAGTCTTCACCGTCGGGAGCGTAGGGATCTGAAAAATAGCACAATCGCTGCAAAAAATTTGTAGGTTACAAAAATACGCTTAAGAATGAACAATTTCAACTTATTGATAACAGTAGTGGGTAATAACTTTGATAAAAAATGCTAAAAAAATAAATTTCAATTATGAAAATGTCGAAAGATAAAGGTGTTTCAGAGAGTCGTTTGAATTTTTCAAGGCTTACGAGACATTCGATTTTTCTTCGTACGATAACGTTTAAAAGAAAAATAATAAATGTAAAAGCGAATAATAAAAGATCTCACCTCCCCCGCTATTTGCGTTCGGAATGAACATTTGCCCGCCGAAATAGTTGGACGTGTTCGTCGTTGCCTGCTGCTGGTAGTAGTTCGGAGATGAGTAGGCTGAAAATTTCATTCTTAGAAAAAAAACACTTAATTCTGAAAAATTCGTTTCAAAACCTTCAAGACCGAAAGAGCTTATAAAAATGGATCGTGCTATATCCCAAAGTTAATGAATTTCAATCAAAATGTCTTTCAAAGCTAAACTTTCTCTTAATGCAAAAGTATAGAAGAAAAAAGTTGAAATGTGATACATATCAAAAATTTGAAAATTTATGACAATTTTGAATAAACTCTATGTAATGAGAGGAAGTAGAGAAAATAAAAAAAATAAAAATAATGACTATTTTGCTGCTGTTGCTGTTGCGCGTCCGGCTGCGAATAGTCAAATTGACCCCAGCTCATGTCCACTCCGCTAGCTTCTGAAATCGAAAGAAATATGTTTGAATTAGCTCTTTAAAGATAAATATGATGATAAGTTCCAATATTTTCCGTTATTTCATATCACTTTTCTATTTTTATAAATAATATAAATATGATAATGTATTTTCTTTACTTTCAAATTTTTCAAGTTTCTGAAAGAAGAAATATTATGAAGGGTTTAAAAGTTTCTCATCTTTCATTGTACCTTTTCAAGAAATAATTGCAAGCGTGCTAGTTTTCATCAAAAATAACAAAAGGAAATAATTAAGATCAAAGATTTTACCATTTGACTGTGGCTGTTGCGGAGCGTACCACTGGTTAGCCGAGTTGTCATTCCAGTATTGGTCACCCATTCTAAATTTTAAAAATCGATAAAAAAACCGACGAGAAATCGATAAATCCACCCTCAATAAACGAAAGCTCCAACGAATAGTTTGTCTTTACGCCGTTCTTTGCGTAAATACCGTCACTTTTTATTTCCACTTTCGTTTCGTTTTTGAATTTCCCGTCGAATTATCGATTTTTGATCGAGAAAATTCAGGAACCGTTAGTTATGGACGATCTCGAGGATGACACGCCCGGCCGCAAGCCGATGCGACTCCCAAAGAAGGCGGCCAAAGTCAAGAATAAGGTCCAGTTAAAAATGACTTAGCTTTGACCATTTTTCTTTAATGACTTGATTATTCCTCCACAAAATTCAATATTTTTATAGCATCGTGATCAGTAAATTCTTGAGAATCTGATGATACAAATTTTCACTGAAAAAATCGCAAATATCTTTCTTACTTCTTGACGAAAAATGGAGAGTTTTATATCATTTTGATCAGCTTGAAATGCGGAGTCGAATGTCTTAAAATTTATTTAAAAATAAAAGAACAGAAAATAAGACAAAAGTTCTAGGCGCCCGCCCCTCTGCAGATCACCGCCGAGCAGCTGCTGCGTGAGGCGAAGGAGCGCGAATTGGAAGTTGCCCCGCCCAAGCCGAGGACCAAAATCACTGATCCTGGTATTTTTTCCTCTTAGGAAGAGCGAAATTTGAATTTTCAGAGGAATTGGCCGAATTCCAGCGCCACAAACGCAAAGAGTTCGAGGACAACATTCGCAAGAACAGGTCGGATTTTTCTCTTCAAAAGTGCAACATTTTCAAGTGGATTGTTATAATTCTATGAATTTAGTGAAATGCCTATTGGTATTTTTAGACTTGTATTAAGTTATGCGAAATTTCGAAACATAAAAGTATAGTATTTTCAAACTGCTTCATATAACCCATTTCCACCGTTGACAAATTGAAGCGTGTAATTTATCTAGTCGATCAAAACTTCTGAAACCTACATACTAATGATGAGCGTTATTTAGAATTTTTAAAACTTTTGAAACAGGCAAATCATCAGTACGCAAAAATGGATACCATTTTAAAGATTCTGAAACACATATATTTTTACCTATCTTTATTTCCCTATTTTATAAAGCAACATCGTAAATCATTGAGCGAATCTTACAAAATGATTGAGAATTTCGAATTTGCTAAAACTCATTTCCCATTCCTCGTTCCAGGAACCAGATCGCGAATTGGATCAAATACGGCAAGTGGGAAGAGTCGATCGGGGAGTTGCAGCGCTCTCGGTCTGTGTTCGAAAGGGCTATCGATGTCGATCACAGGTCCATCACCATCTGGCTGCAGTATGCCGAAATGGAAATGCGGTAGTTAATTTCATTTTTTCCTCTAGATTTGTAGACTTTTCGTCTTGAAATTATGTACAAAAGCGTTATTATTTTGAGCCATTTTTGAAACTAAGTTTCACAAAGCATTGAGAACGAATAAGAATTATTTTCATTAGTGCATCACCGAATTGCTTGAAAGATATTTACTCTTTTTCAGGAACAAGCAAATCAACCATTCCCGTAACATTTTCGACCGCGCCGTCACAATCCTACCTCGCGCCATGCAGTTCTGGCTCAAATACGCCTATATGGAGGAGGTAAAATGCGTGTATATTTAAGAAAATAATTATTCCAGCAGTAAACAACAATGTTAATTAACTCAGAATTACATGATCTGAGATGTTTTTTCTTCTTTGATTCCAAAAATCCGATCAGAGATTATTGAACTTTTAATTTAGTCTAGGGGATAAATTTGAAAATATCCCAATTTTCACATTTAGGTCATCGAGAACGTCCCCGGTGCTCGGCAAGTGTTCGAGCGATGGATGGAGTGGGAGCCTCCCGAGCAGGGCTGGAACACATACATCAACTTTGAGCTCAGGTTTTTTTCTCTAAATAATTACAAGGAATATTTTGAGAGTTGAAATTTCAAGCATTTTATTTTTTCAGATACAAAGAAACGGATCGCGCCCGCTCGATCTACCAGCGCTTCCTGCACGTTCACGGAACCAACGTCCAGAACTGGATCAAATACGCCAGATTTGAGGTAGGATTTTCTAAAAAAAATAGATCTCAAGATTTTCAAATTCTTTGCCAAAATTTCTTTATTTGATCGATAAGATGCGCTGTATCAAGTTGGTGAAAATTGAAATTTTATATCGTTCTGCTAATCTCAACTCATCGAATTCAGTTCGTGCATAGATTATTTGTGAATTTCTGAAACATACGTTTTTCTTAATTTCACGGATTTATAAGTTGAGATTTCAATCCAGCTCCGCATATCAAATGTTGACGAATTTGTCCTTCCCCTGAAATCTCCAATTTTCGCATTTTCAGGAGAAACACGGCTACAGTGGGAATGCTCGCGCTGTGTACGAGAGGGGAATGGAGTATTTCGGCGAGGAGGACATCAACGAGCAACTGCTCATCGCGTTCGCTCTCTTCGAGGAACGACAGAAAGAGCACGAACGGGCGAGGGCTATTTACAAGTAGACATTTTTAGGATGTTTCAAAAGAGTTTTTATGAAAATGGAATACGAATTAGGGTCATTTTTCGCTGTAGACGGATTTGTGGAAATTATTTTCCTAAAAATTAGTCATTCGAGACTGAACTAATATGGCTCAAGATAGATCATATCGGAAAAGCAAAGTTATTTGATGTTGGACGTATGTAGGCGTATATGAGTGCAAATAATTAAAATATCGATTTTACTGACTACGCTTCAAATTATTCTCTGTCAAAAACCGTTTTTTTACCTAATAATATACGTACTGCGTTGTGAATTTACTTTACGTTCTAAAAGGTGTGACTAAGATCTTCCCAATTCATTGTTTCTTCCAGATATGCCCTGGAAAAGCTTCCCTCGGATCGGACTGTCGAGATCTTCAAGCACTACACGATGCACGAGAAGAAGTTCGGCGAGCGGGCTGGGATTGAGGATGTCATCGTGTCGAAAAGGAGAACGCAGTACGAGGCTATGGTAGGGTTTTTTTTTCTTATTTATCACAAGGAATGTATTTTCCCTGAAGAATTTAAAAAATAAGTATCAACGAATTGGATAAATTAGTCATTTGTTGAAAATTTCCACTAGATAAGGCCTCTATTTCCTGGAGTTTTTGATTTTTGCAGTTTTATTCACTTAGGTTTCGAAAACAAACTCATAAACATGATGTCCTAGCAATTTTCAATATTCTAGCGTTACAGCTTCTAAGATAATTATTTTACACTGAAATAGTGCGAATCATTGAAATAAGTTTAACAAATTTACACGAAATAAGATTTTTGGTTAATATTAGCATGTGTGATTTGTGGACTTAAAATAAAAAAAATAATTGAGGTGACGGATAACGGTTTCAACTACGACGCGTGGTTCGACTACCTGCGTCTGTTGGAGAACGAGCAGTGTGCCAGAGAGGAGGTCGAGGACACCTACGAGAGGGCCATCGCTAATATTCCACCGCACTTGGTGAGTTTTTTTTCATTTTCCTTATTATTATTATCATTTCACTCATACATACATCGATTAAAAAATTATAAAATGTGGAAAATTTTCAAACACACAAGCCTACTTATTATTTAAGCCAAATTTTGTAATCTTTAACATCCCACCGCATTTGATGAAATGAATTGTTCTTCTGTATTTTTTCGATCAAAGACGTCTATTAAGAAAATTTTTGAGAGAACGAATTTGAGAAATTTTTGAAACATTCATAATTTTAGAAGATCCATTCATTTTACTTTTTTGATCGTTTCTAAGCAAAGTGACTACTGCATTGGGTTGTTATTTATTGAATTAGACTTGAAAGATTTTAATACATTGCTATATCAGCTGTTGATGTTTCTCTTATAATTTATCCATTTTACAAAAAAGAAACAAGAGGCTAGAACTGTAAGATATTTTTCAACTCAAAGTCTACATTATTTTGAAACTTACATGCAATTTTCAGGAAAAACGCTACTGGCGTCGTTACATTTACCTGTGGATCAACTACGCACTGTACGAGGAATTGGTGGCCAAGGACGTGGATAAAACGCGCGAGGTTTTGTTTTTTAAAATTATTTTCAAGATGTTTTTTTACTTTTTTCTTATTTTTACTTTTTATTTGCAGATCTACAAAGCATGCCTGGAGATGCTGCCCCACAAGCAATTCACGTTTTCCAAGATCTGGATCATGTTCGCGCAGTTCGAAATCCGGCAGTTGAATTTACAGGCCGCCAGGAAGATTCTGGTAAAACTTGTCTGCTCCAAAAATAAGCCTCAGAAACCTTTAAATGTTCATTAGTTTTTTGAGAACTACGTTCTGAGTCGCTCATTGATTTTGTAGATCATTTTTTTGTTTCAAACTTTTGGATCATCAATCTAAGGTTCATTTGATTAGTTTGTCGATCTGTCTATACGATTGATTATAAATTCATTGAATATTTCGAAAGTTTATTTTTCCAGGGCGTCTCGATTGGAAAATGCCCCAAGGACAAGCTGTTCCGCGCGTACATCGATCTGGAGCTGCAGTTGAGAGAATTCGACCGATGCAGGAAGCTCTACGAGAAGTTCCTCGAACACTCTCCCGAGAACAGCTCCACTTGGATCAAGGTTTGAATTTGTTTCTTTTAGACATTTTATTAGATAGGTTTCAAAATTTATAGATTTTCAAATGATATTTCGAAGGACTGATTTGTTTGAGTATCCTTGCCAATATAAGATGAAAAATGATTTTTAGTTTTTTTCTAGATATTATTTCCACTGATTTTTGATAAAATTGGTAGATTTAAAATTTTTTATTTTATTAGATATGTTTTAGAAATTATCTAAATTGCAAAGTAGTTTAGTTGATTGTTAGACCAGTTTTTCGCACAAATAATTTATGTTAGAAAAAGTTACTAAAATACAAAGAAAATGAACTCGCATTTCCTGTATGATTTTTTTCAGTTCGCTGAGCTTGAAACTCTCCTCGGCGACACGGATCGAGCCAGGGCGATTTTCGACATCGCCGTTCAGCAACCTGCTCTTGATATGCCTGAGGTAGCAATCGAATTTTAATTTAACTCTCTTCTCAACTATTGTAGCTATTCATGTTACTCATTTCTGAAAATCTGCGTTAATTTTTAAAATATTTCTTGAAATATCGTTTTTTTCCAATTTTCATTCCAAATAATTTTTATGCTAAAATTGAGGAAGAACGTCAAAGAATATAGATTTTGATTGATTATCTTTTAAATTCAAATAGTTTACTCTTTAGATCTTTTTTCTCCTAAAAATGAAGTTCCAGATCCTCTGGAAGTCGTACATCGATTTCGAGATCAATGCTGAAGAATATGAAAAGGCGAGGGATCTGTACGAGTGTCTGCTGCAGAAAACCAACCACATCAAGGTGTGGATCTCCTTGGCTGAGTTCGAACAGTCCATTGGGAAGATGGATACTGCCAGGAAGGTGGGAATTTGTCGTTTCTTTACCTTTTATCAGGAGCGTTTTTTTTATTGAAATAGAAAATCATTGAATACTCTTGAAATCCCTTGAAAGTTATTAAAACATTTTTAATTTATTGATCATGGTATTGATTGTATATTGGAAGTGACATAAAATGTTATCAAACATTCATAAAATAGTTTGAAGCATATTTAAAAATTAATTCAATTTTGCAGGCATTCGAGCGGGCTAACACTGCCTTGGAATCTGCAGACAAAGAGGAGCGATTGATGCTTTTGGAGGCTTGGAAAGACGCAGAGATGAAGAACGGGGATGAACAGAGCATCAAGCGGTAGGAAAATGATTGACATTGAAAGAGCAACATTTTAAGATTTTTCTGGAGTCTATTAATTTTATGATTACAGGCATATCGGTTGAGTATTTCTTTAAGAATTTAAATAATTCTTCTTTTTTTTATGGAAACACTGAATAGAACAAGCATTTTTATATTGCTGCTCACGTTGCAACTTGGCCATTTATTTGAAATTATTAATAATACCGGTCGTTTCATGAAACCTCTATAATCTTTTGTTATTGGAAATTTCCTGGAAATGAATAAATCTCAGAGTTGAATCAATGATGCCCCGTCGAGTGAAAAAGCGTCGCCAAATTCAAACCGAAGACGGAGTGGACGCGGGATGGGAAGAGTATTTCGACTACATTTTCCCGCAAGATCAAGGTATTTTTATTTCAGTAAAAGACGAGGGATCTATAAAATATCTCATTTCCTAAAAATACTTGATTCTGCATATGTCAAGATTAGGATCGAGACAGCGTCTTTTTTTTTGAAATTACTAATTTCGAAAATCGAGACATGGTCTCTTAAAAATATATTACTCTTAAATTGAAGAAAAACTTCTTCGAATTTTCCATTTATCTAAAAAAAAATAATTTGCCAAATTTCAGCAGCCAAAGGCTCGTTCAAACTGCTCGAAGCGGCCGCTCGCTGGAAGCAGCAACGGGAGAAAATGGAGAAGGAAGCGGCGGAGGTTATTATTTTTGAAATTTTCGCGAATTTGATTTTTTCATATAAAACAAAGAAACCTAAATTTAACTTTATGTCATCTTTTCATCGGAAAAAGACTAATGTTTCAAAATCGTCTTAGCTGAGAGTAGTATCTTTCGTTATTCTGGTATATGGAACATAGGGTAGTTTTCTAAAAGAAATAATTTTACTAATTTCACAAATCCCCACATATTTCAACTATTCGTCGGATTACATTATCTTAAAATAACAATCTATTTATAGATGAACTATCATGTGTTTTTTTTCTAAAAATCATATTTTTATTTTTGTTAAAAATTTCAGGCAATGGACCGAGGCGACGCGAATCGTGCGGTTCGGGAGGACGAAGAGGAGAGAGACGAGAAAATGCGGGAGGGCGATTCCGACACGGACCTCGAAGAATCGTCGTCGGATTCCGAATCATCAACGTCATCCGGCTCGTCGTCGTCAGATTCCGATGATAGTGATAAGTGAACGGTGAAATATGGGATGCATGAATGATTTTTGAAAATAATTAGATAAGTTTCGAAAGCATACTTGAGAAAGTTTACATTTTTGATACACTCATTGTCCCAAATCTATCTCTTTAACTAAAAAAGCAGCTATAAAATTTCAATATTATTTTTGGTTTTAACTTTGCCTTTCAGAATGTACACATGAGTGAGAACCTCAATATTTCTCATGTTTAACACTTGCGCGGAACAATTGAAAAGAATTCTCTTTTGAAAAGCGCCTTTTCTCAGAAAGGCATCGTATTTATTTGGATACGTTTCAAGCACTTCAAGGGACATTAGGCTGAATTTCAACTGATTCGTTCTCTAGCTTTCCTGTTATAGTATCATCTAAATTTACTCTCCCATTATCACCAATTTTTACAAGTGTCGGATGATTTTCTAAGACAACAAAAATTGTTCCTTATCTCATCATTTTCCCGTTCACATATGCCGCTTATTTTAGGTCCATTTCCCCTCGTTTTTCCTAGCTTGTAAATTTCGACCAGGGATTTATCGGTAATCTCAAACAATAGTGAAAAATATATACCCCCAAAACAATCTGGTAGAAATCGAGACCTACTTTCCAAGTTTGGGCCTACTTCTGCAAGCAAACCCCTATAATTCCTGATTGACAGTTCACGTGTTTTCCTCGAACATTTTGTAGTTGAAGCTAAATTTTATCGTTTTTTAAAATTATTTTTGCTGTATTTTTCGCGATTTTTTGTTAATTTTATCGATCTGATGCGGGAAGGATTACAGTAATTTTATTCTTTTCTCTGGAATTTTGTTTCCAGGGAAATATTTTTGCTATTTATTTTTAAATTAAACCTTGTTGTGTTTCATTGATTTTGAATAAATTAAGCCGAGAGTCGATATTTACTTTCCCCTCTGAAAAGAGAAATGGCTTGCATCCATTCTATATATTTGTTTAATTTTAAATTTTCTGATCTTGTCAAAAATGATTGTTTTTTCAGTTTTTTTTCATTTTGATAAATTGGAAAAGAATTAGTTTTTCGTGGTTTTGGAAAAATTAATCGATTTATTTTCAGAGCACCGAGAAATCAACGTGAAACCCTTGTCGGGCAGCTTCCAATGACCACTTCAAACTGAGGAGAAGTCCGATTTTGACCCTGGTAAATCAACGAGAATGGTATATGAATGGGGGCACAATCTGCCGGTAATTCAATTTTATTATTTTTTTTATTTTCAGTAATTTTCGTACAAATTTTCTTACTGAACTATTTTTATACTTATCAATTTTTGCGACTCGTTTATTTGAAACATTTATATGTGTTACCAATAATGATTATTCAATGAAAAGGGTATATTTCAAAATGCTTCACGAAATTTTTTAATCATAACTAAAAATCAATAGAAATTTGTTACGTGACATTTTTATCTAAAATGGTGTTGATCTTCACTCGAGGTAAAATATTATTGCACTAATCAGTTAGGGGATTTTTAGTTTCATAGTTTTCTCTGCTCCCCTAGATCGTGAAATAGTTCGTGTACCAGTGAGATCGCAAGCAATCATATAAATTCTCTCGTCTCTTTCAAAATCTCTCGAAATGACGAACCCATCTAATCTGCCTGTAGATCTCACTTTCCTTTTCGCAAATCGTGATTTTTAGAATTCGCATCCAAATAGGCGGGATAAATGCAATCCCGTTCTATTCTCACCTATTTACTCAGATCGGTGATTTGAAAATTCGATTGAATTTTTAATTTACTGATTTTTGGTAACTCTAACATTTTGAAGAGATGAAAAAATCGATAAATTTGAAGATTACTTTATTTCAAACTCATGTTCCATATTCTCTTATTTGAATTTAAAAAATGTTTGATATTTAGAGCAAAAATGCCTGTTATATATTACCAGATTTATGTTTATCTCGAAGAGTTTATCATGAGATATTTGTACAAATATCTTGACATCACGAAGGTAACTTTCGATCATTTTTGCTATGAAGGGCAGGGTAGTGAAAGGAATTTCAAGGATAAACTTACTGTGTGAAATAGCTCATCAAATTACAGTTTAAATTAGTAATCTTTAGAAAATTGGGCTAAATTTTGCAATCTATGTTTCAGATCAGATCCTATTTCCGCAATGTTTTCACTTTTCAATACGCCACTTTGTCTGTACATGCTTGTTAGAAAATTAAAACTCCAAGAAAATCAGTAAATCCTAAAGAGATTTAATAAACATCCCTCTTCAGTTCATCATATTGCATAAGTCTCAAATCAATCTTACTAGTTTTGTTTTTATCTCCAATTTTTATTATATCTATTGCGTAAAGAACCAATTATAAACTAGAAAAATCTCATTTTATTCCAAACAGTTTATCACGGCTCTTTAATCTATGCACATTCATTGTCTGCAATGATATGGATAAAGCTTAGATCGCGCAAAAATGAAGAGATTATCACAGGGCTGTATGGATATTAATAGTTTCTAATCCGAGAAAATTACTAGTTGTCGTTATCTATCTCTACGTTTTGTCTAGCTTCATATTTCATAGGAACTCCCATGTTTATTTTCGCCTCCACGTTTGTAGGCGTGTCATGCGCCTTGACGTTCCTTTCCCTTCTATTACCCTTTCTTTAGGCCATCGCTTCTTCTAATAATTCCTTTTCGAGTAAATTAGTTTGCTGTAAGTTACAATTGGCTCAAAAATTTCATATCATTGAGTTATGATGATACTAATCAGCGCAAAACTTCTTCCCTCATGAAATCATCATCTACTTCTCAGCGAAACTTGTGCCTATCCGAGTCGATCCGGACGGCTGTCGGCAGTTTGGCCCGAGTCGGTCGACATGCCGCTCCGCCCGGATTGGCAATTCAACGCTGCCAACCCGCCCGGATCGACTCGGATAGGCACAAGTTTCGCTGAGTTCTTTTTTTTAATATTGGGAACAATCATGCTTTAGTAAATTTTTTCCATATAGGATTCGAAATTTTCATCCGTAGATTTGCAAAAAAAAAAACCATTTCCCGTCAATGTTAAGCGACTAACACATGGTTTACAAAGTTTATCCTGCACCAAATACGCATTTCGAATTTTTTTTTCTCAAGATTTTCAAAACCTAAACTTGAATTTTCGTTGGACTAACAGTACTTTACTAAAATGCGTTCAAATATATTTTCGAAAGCAATTTACTCAGAAATTTTTTTGCGTCAAAACACACACATTTATTATGCTTGTCTCAGTTCAGAAATCTGCTTGCATATACCGTGCAGACTTCTCTTATTTCCATCTAGAAATCGTCGCTTGTTTTCCAACTTTACGTCTATCGATGTCTGTCCCGATAGACAGGGCTTGTCTCTTAGAATTCCCCTTGTAATCTTTCCAGCAAATCTAAAAGTCCCCTCGTTTCTGCCAATCTATTTCCATTCCCTCAAAATCTAAGGCTTCTCGTGGCTTTTTAAAGAAAGTATTATTAGTATAGCGATTTTTGAAGACATGGATTAGTATTTTTTCATAATTATAACTATTCGGGATAATCCAATGAAAATGTCCTATTTTCATTGATCTTCTACTCTCTAAAATATAAGAGAATTTGTTAAATTGACTATTTTTTCTTAATTTTATTTCAATTTATTAATATTCGCTGAGTTATGCTTGCAATGGGTGTGATGAATTTGTGCCATGCCTCCTTTCTTATCCTCGAACGATCGTGGGGTAAGTTATTTTTAATTATTTGAAGAATTGAAAATTCACACCCATTGCAAGAGCTATTTTTTATTAATCATAACATCCAAATGAATTCCTTGAGAATATAAAATTTCATGGGCAAAATCTTGAAACTCATTCTTTCTAAATAATTTTGGAATAAGTGATGTTTATTTTTAGATAAGTTTCAAGATTTTCCAAATATTAATGCTTTGTGTTTACCTGTACAAAATCGAAATCGCATCTAAAACTTTCGAGGTTCATATTCGATGCTCGCTTTCATTGTTCTCATTATTCTTTGTTAGCCTCAAGAATTCAGAGCTGGCGGCAGAAGCCAAATCGCCGATGTTTCAAATTCCCTTCCCAGAAACGGCCAACTGGGTTTGGGCCTATTGGATGGCGGTATGAGAAATTTTAGGACAATTGCTTTTTATCGACTTTCTAAATTCTCGATTAAATCCTTTCATAGGTTTGATAACATCTTTCATTTACTTTTCTTCAATTATCGTTTTATTTGAGACATATCTTTTTCCAGAAATTTTGCAGAATATTTTTCTTTAATTTTTTAAAATAAAGTTTCACCTCATACTGATCAGTCTTTCTCAATCATTCCATATCGTTTACCAAATTCTCGAAAATATTCCACCTTTTACTCAAACAACTATGCATAATAGTACCTATTCTAAAGAGTCGAAAAAATCACGTCATGCATTTTAATGTTTAAATTGACCTTCTGCCATTTTGCTGAAGCATTTACCTACTCTCCGCATTCTAATGATCTATGGTGTAATGCAAAGTAATACCAAGAGTGAGAAAGAAATAATAATTTGATGCGAACAAATTAGGTGTAAAGTAAGTTTTTCATGAAAACTAGAACTATTTCTGGATGATGAAAACTGAAATTTGTAGACTAGAAAGTGACATTACATTTTTAATTAATACTTGAATTTCAACATAAACTAACCGAATACATTCGAATCTAGTTTAAACTTCACGAAATATTTTGCAACAGAAATTAAACAAAGTAAAGTAATTATTTTCTGCGGAGGTCAGCTTTTCAAATGATGAGTAAAGTGATTAAAAAATATCAGAGAAAACTCAATATTTTTGAACGAAAAAATAAATCAAATGAAAATTAAATAGTATTTTTGAAAGAACATGAAATTAAGACAACGAGATAAATATTTTCTTCTCGAAAAAAATAGAAAATAAAATAAGTTTTCAGGCCCGGGAAATGTCGCCCGACGAGTTACCCTGGCCGCTTCGGCTGTTTCTAATTCTTCTCGGCTATGCAACAGTCGTCGCGCCCGCAATCATCCTCATCTACTACGTCAGGAAGAACAATGGTATGGTTTCAATTTTTCTCGAAAAATCTTATGTTTAATGAAAAATAGGTCTTTTCTATCACAATGTGTTGAATAGTAGTTGTTCGTCTGATGGCTTAGTGATTTGTTATTTCTTACGATTGTTACAAACACCCCTATTCGAATTCAATGAGAGTTTACTCATTTCGAATTGATTGAAAGCGTATCCTTTTATCACGGAAAGCGAAGAAAAATAATGCTAACTTTTCAAATTAAAAAAATCGTATGCTTCACGAAAAATACTCACTTATCTTAAAATATTCTCCCAACGGCACTAGACTCATTCATATCAACCCATTTGTCACGAAGATCATCTAGTATTTTACCTATTTTAAATTCATTTTTTATTTTCGAAAATAATGATCTAAAATTTGTAACATTCCTAACAAATTTGAAACTTCAGGCACAGGCATTTTCGAATCCTCGAAATGGTGGGCGCGATGGGCTCGGGCCTTTGCGATGGGACAGTCCGAATACCAACTGCTAGATGCTACAGGGCAAAAGAAGGAACGCGAGGAAAAGATTGAGGGTTAACTTTGCAATTTTATGATTTGTTAAAAATGTTTGAGACTCGTTTGCTCACTACTCTTTCAATATTTTAGTTGTTATGCAAGAATCTGTAGCATATTTTCATGGTAAATTTGAAATTTTATTACAAGTAAAATATTGAACATGATCAATATGTCTTCGATGAGTTACTTTTCTGAAATTTCATCTTTGATAAACAAAACCTGAAACATATTCTCAAGATTGGTTTAATGTTAATAAATTTAGGTCTACCTCAACGACGTCAATTTCTGGCCGATTTGGTTCTGCTCGCGTTTTTCTTCTCCGGAATCCAAACGACCCTCGTTCTGATGGGATTCTTGCAGGAAAGGATCATCACGCTGGGATATCCCTCGATTATTGAGCAGGAAAAGGTTAGAGATCATGTTTATATTTTCTTATATTGGCTGCACGTTCCATAATACTATTAGCTTATTAGAAACTTTATGCAATGTAATCGTTCTTAATTAACTTTGAAGCATAATTAATCAGCATGATATATGATCAAAGATGCATTATTCAATATGACTTCTCGTGATTTTTGAACCATCTCCCCTCTTGTATTACTATTTTAGCATATCTAAAATCGAAGAAATTAAAATTAAGGCACATCAATGTTTCCTCTGAAAGATCGAAGCATAGATATGTAGCGATGAAAATCGGCTCATATCTAATTTAAAAATCCTATTTTGCAAAATAAGAACGAATAAATCCAGGAAGACCGCTTTGGCGATGCGCAATTTCTTATCTTCTGCAATCGAATTGTCGCTTTGGTGATCTGCTGCTTTGTTCTCTCGCTAAATTGGAGTCGGTAAGTTTTTTTTCGATCTTTTTAATTATTATAATTCATCGGAATAATTTCTATTAGTTCCTTTTATTAATACTGTCCCACCTAAAAATATTCAAATCTTTCCTGAATACATTGTTTTCAAAATGAAAAAGTGCTTTACATAAAAGTATTCACGCTAATAGCCATATTATTGAGATTTGATAACAAAATACTCAAATTTATGCAAATTGAAGGAGGAATTTTCAGCCAGCCTCCTCATGTGCCGCCCCTCTATGTCCACTCTTATACCTCATTCTCGAACACGATGTCATCGTGGTGTCAATACGAAGCTCTCAAATACGTCTCTTTTCCGACTCAGGTTAGTTCAGTTTAGCAGATCAAAACTATCGCTTTGTGAAGATTAATTTTCTTATTTTTCTTTGAAGCGTATTCCCTTTTATTGTTTTTAGCTAATATTGGATATTGTTGAGAATGGGTGTAGACATTTCGGAAAGATCGCCACTTATCATAAAGTATTATATAATTATTAGATGATATTTGTAATGAATTGAGAAAACACAATTTTTAACAAGCGATACCATTCACGGCATACTTTGTAATTACATTTTCAGACGATCTGTAAGGCCTCAAAAGTGGTAGTGACAATGTTGATGGGCCGAGTGGTGCGCGGTCAGGTACATACTCATAAACAATTTAATCCTTGAGTTAAAATGTTAGAATTCGCTAACATTCTGAGCCAATGGTTAAATTAATACTGAGTTTAAAAGGCAATGAAATAGATTGCAGAAGTACTCCTGCTTCGAATACGGCTGTGGGATGCTGATCGCTGTCGGAGCCAGCATGTTTTTGCTCAGCAGCGGAGCTAACGCCTTTCCGGGAGATACAGCTACTTCGGTACGAGATTGTTTTTACCTCTCATAGATAGATAAACGATGTTAACACTGCGAATTGAAGCATTATTTTTAGCCTTTTTTGGCATGATACTTTCGGCAACGTACATAACTTTAAATACTATCCGAAGTTTAGAATTTTTATCTTCAACATTGTAAAACTTCAAATTTTTTACTTTAATTGTAGAAATCATTTTTCTTCAGTTTTCCGGCATGATTCTGATGGTCGGGTATCTTCTATTCGATGCTTTCACTTTGAATTGGCAGAAAGCTCTGTTCGACACGAGGCCTAAGGTTTCCAAATATCAGGTATTTTTAAATAAATACTATTGAAAAATAATAATAATTGACATCAAATCGAATAAGTACGGTGACACTTTTCCCCCAATCTAATCCGCTATAAACCTTTTCCAATCATTCATTCGTCTCTTTCATCTTTCAGTGTTGGAAGTTTTCCAATTTTTGAAAATTCGAGATAACATTTCCAGATGATGTTGGGAGTGAACGTCTTCTCTGCAATTCTCTGCGCAGGTTCTCTCATTGAACAAGGAACTTTGTGGTCGTCAATCAAATTCGCTGTCACGCATAGAAATTTCTCGAGGTAAAAACGATTTTTAAAATGTTTCAAATTTTCAATTATCATATTTTCTCTATCCAGATGTGGTTTACCTCTCATTTAGCAGTAATAATTTATCGATATGTTCAGAAAATTTAGAAATAGTTTAATTGATGAAAAGAATTGTCCATCTTCGCGGGCCTTATTTATGTTAACAACCATTATTAGTCGTTAAAATTGAAATATTCCATTTTCAGAGACGTCTTTTTACTATCACTATCTGGAGCAACCGGTCAGCTCTTCATTTATTCGACGATCGAGAAATTCGGCCCGATTGTATTCGCTGTAATCATGACTATTCGACAGGTAATTTTGATAACTCAGAATATTTTTTATCTGAAAACAAAAAACAATCGGACTGATATAATGGTTTTTAAGTTACAAGGACTTTTTCGAAACAGAACTAATTCTCATCTTCACTATTTTCCATAAGATGTTGTGATACGCTTTGAACTGGAACGATCATTCAATGAAGGCTTATGAAAATTTTTTGAAGCATAACAAGTTATTATTTTTTCATAGTTACTACAAAACGAAACTTCATTGAAATGAATATTTAGTAGTTTAGCGTGAAGATTTTTGAAACACCACTATTTTTAATAGTTCCAAATTAAGAATTCGAAAAATTTCATTTTTCCAAAATAAAACAAAATCTTCCAGATGCTCTCAATCGTGCTTTCTTCCTTTTACTACAGCCATCCGATGACGGGCTGGGCTCTGGTTGGGTTTTTCACGGTTTTCGGCGCGATTTTCGCCGATATCAATCGAAAATACTTTGAACGAAGGTCGTCCAGATGACTTAAAATACGGTGAATTTATTAGAATTCATTATGCATTTACTAAATGGCGAAGTCATATTTAGTGATAGAAAATATTTATACCACCCGCCATTTAGTAGTTACATTTATCCGGAATTTTCTAAATTGAGCCGGTAAATACGGGTGATTATTTTACTTTTGAAAAATATCACATATGACATAAGTAGCATATCTATGATTCTAAAACAATGGGTCTAATTTATTGTGTGTGTTTTTTTTTACATTGTTGGCTTTATATCCAATTTTTCATGAAAATTAATCAGTTTCAAAAATCCACTATTTTTTCTCTAGTGTGCCCTAATTAAGATGGTATAGTTATTTTCCCTGAACTTTCTTAATTCTTTCAAACGCAATGTGCAGTTACGTTTTATTCTCACTAAACCACCAATTTCGGCATTTTTCTTATTTATTTGCATTAATCGTAAGACCTTTACAGTTATCATAAAATAATCAAACTTATGAAGATTTCTTATGAACCAGATTTAATTATCACATACGGGTGGATATTTCGTTGATCGCAAAATAGTGTTTATTTTTAAATTAATAAATTATTTCTAAATTCGTTAGTGAGATTCGGTTTAGAAGTTTCTAGAATTTTCATGTTAATTTATGAAAGTTAGTTTTGACTTTCAATCTTTATTTGCTTATTATGGGCTATCAATCAAGAACGTGAATTTTGCAATGTAATTTTGAATGCGAAGTGTGTAAGCCTGTCTAAATTGCAGCGTTCAAAACGCGGGTTAAACTCGAGAGCAGAACTTTTTTAGTTAGTGGATATTTTTTACTAACGATAAAAGTTGGTCACCTTTTGAAATCGTCAAAATTACATGCCATGATGATAAGTGCTTCAATTTTAAGAATATCGCACGATATGGCAATTAAATCTAGGAAAGTTAACAGCATTTTTCAATCGGAGATATTTCCGTCGAAAGGAAGGTTTAATCGTAACGAATTCGCCATGGAGAATTCGACTGATATTTATCAGAATACTGAGCTCTTTCAGTGGATCATTTATGTAAGTCTTAGAATGCTGAAACAATATTTATTCCAATTACTTTATTTATATCTCATTTTTTCAAATTTGTTAGGTAAATTCAATTTTGACGGTCGCAATCAATGCGTTGCTTACCTACGTGGTATATCTCTACTCTGGACCAGAAATCGGCACCTACAAGTATTTGATGATGGTTTATTCTACTTATGGGGTTGCATACGGGCTGTGCTACATTATTGTAGAGCCGGTATTAGGAAGACTAACATTGCAAAATGGATTTCAAAGGTTTAGGGCCTATTCTGCTGGGGAAACTCCTTGGGGATGTTCGCAATGTCTTTTCTAAGAAATTCTTCCATGCTCGCTCAATCAGTTTCTTGTCTAATACCAGGAACGTATTCTGGTCTAATCTACCTCTTAATGGTGCACTTTATCTATCGGTATTCCGTTCTTGCTAGGTAAATCATTGGTTCGAAATTAAATACCTTGATTTTAGACGAGATCTGATGATTTGGTTCGCATTCCCGCATGCATGGGTTTGGATCATAACCTTCTTCGTTTACACGGCGAATTTCTGGGCAGTCATCTATGTCGGCTATCACACGAGTGAAGTTCACTATGATTACGTCAAGGAGTGAGCAAATTTAATCCAGCAGATCCATAACCTTATCTTCAGCTTCTTCCGACAAACCTACAACATCAATGTGTACAGTGTGAAAGTGATGATCCATCGATATTATGTAAGGATTCTAAAGAACTTCTTTATCTTCATGATATCGTGAGGCGACAGCTTTTCATATTTTCTCATTTCAATTTCTAACGTTCGATGTCGTGAACTAACTAAATAGCCAACTGACCTCGTAATATCAGGAAGAATCCCCTGAGGGTATTTCCCTCAACTACTACGATATCTTCGCCGTGGTCAACATAGCCTTCCTCGATCAGATTGTTCTGATTGCCATCGCCTTCATCTTCCCCAAACTGGTCCGAGCACTGAGATCGCTTGATATCCTGATGAGCAAACGAACACGAAGTTTGCAGATCCAATTCTTTAGATCACTCGCTCTACAGGTAAGTATATCATGATTGAATGGATATCTTGCAATGAGAGCTATTTGTCATTTTTTGATCAGCCTGATTTGTAACCACACTTCCAAACGAAATGAAAATTCGTAACCAAATAACCAAAATGTTCCTTTTTCAGGGCTGAAAGCAACTAAAATTTGACGGACTTTATTTTTTCCACACTATTTCTTTCAAATTTCACTCTTTAGCTTGTCACTAACTATAGCACAATGTCATCCGTCATTCCATCAAATTTTAACCAACGAATTGAAGACGTGAAAATTTTCAGACCTTCATACCGGTAATAACTGGGTTTGTTCCTGTGGGTTTCTTCTATTTTTGTCCGATCTTCGGTATCACTCTTGGCATCTACTCCAACATCTTCGTGGTGTTGCTTTCATTCCATATGTTGCTGAATGGAATTACCTTTTTGATCGTCGTTTCGGATTATCGAAAAGGGATCAGCAAATTGGCGATGAAGATTGTCGGCATGGAAGTGACAGAAGTCGAGCACCTGAACAACATCTCGATGATGATTTTGGGAGCGAGAAACAACTCCAAGAATTTGATAGGAGTTATTTAGCATAATTAGCTTGTTAGCATTGGGTTAAACCTACTTTTTTGACATTCAATGTCTTATTTGTCGGCATCAAATGCCACTTTTGTTATTTTGCCACCGACATGATTATTATTTTGTGATAACATGATAAATTATTCGAAGATCTAGCTGAGCTGTGTTCCTTCGTTTAAATAGTATATCAGCATGCTAAACAACAACTTCTGCACCAGAACGAGCATATGAATGCAAGTGAAAGTGTCGAAAATTCTCGCCCAATCTAATACTAATCATTGCAAAAAACAATATTGCGAGAATGGCGAGTGGAAAACTGGCGTAACTTCATGTATCTTTCCCTTCTCCGTGCTATTGTTCAATTATACAAACGCATTGGATTATCATAATCGGTGGAAAAACATGACATGCCAGAGAAGAAAACTGCAGGACTATGCAGCCAGATAGGCGAGTGCATTATGAGTTTCATGAATATGGGCAGCGAAGTGACACGGGTTCTCTTCGGGTTCATTTTAATGTCACTCACATTTTTATTTCAGAAAAGCCGAACTCTATTGAAGATACTACCTCAAAATTTGACATTCGGCATAAATCGATTATGCATTTTCAATGATTTAGAGAATAATGTGTTTTCTGACAGCATGTAAATGATAAAAAAGACTAACAAGGATTTCATGCCATATCTTCATCTTCCCTTTCGTTTTGGTCAATTGATCGTGTTTTTTTTCGAATTGCCTCCCACTTTCACCACCACTTTTCCATTCACTTATGATATTGTGAATGTTCCAGATTAGCCTAGTTTCATTTATTTCTGTGGTATTTTTCATATTTTTCGGGAAATGTTTCTTTCAGATGAACCAACCATCAGGGACGTTGCTAATTTGTGAAGAAGAAGCCTGCAAACTACGTCAACTGAATGAAGAGGTGCGATGTCGTCTCGATGCCAAATGTCTGGTGGAATCAGCTGTGATCTTGCCTCAGCTCACCGATACTAACATGACTGTGATCGTGGACAAGTGAGGAGAATTCATAATGCTTTTCTTGGTCATTGGAGAGGTTTTCAGACTTTTGGATGAAATCGAAAATGGACAAGTGAAGATCGACAAAGAAGCTGTTAAGAGGGAATTGTTTTCAGCGACAGGCAATGACAATATGGGTATGCCATCATAAGAATCAAGTCCATTGGCAATGAAGTTCAGGCATCCGATTCCGCAAGAAGGTTCAATTGTACTCGAAGACGGAATTCTACGATGTCAATCAGCACTGGATGGTTCTTTTGTGAGATTTGCATAAAGTTTCTTTTTCAATAAAAAAGCACGTTAAGTGCCGAGATTGACCGGATCAAGAAGCGTCAAATCGCAATTGCCACTCTGAAGGACCCGACGAACATGGGTGATGAAGCACAGGAGATGAAGGTTCTGGCACTCGTCATTGCGCCGAAGATCAACAAAGAGACAAAGAGTGCGAAGGAGACGGCACAGACTTTGGCAACATTGCTGGCGAGAGATGAATTGAGATTGAGGATTGAAGAAAGCTTGACTTCTGACGAGGTAGTAGTTCCTTGTATTATGAACTTATGCCGTTTTCCAAGCTTTGATTAGTGGGTGGGGTTCATTAACTTGAAATTTTATTTTAAAAAATCAAAAGAGGAGGTGACAGAAAATCAAGAAACTGGTTTCTGTATGGATTATATTCCCTTCAAAAACATTGTGCTCGAACGGATGAACTTCGGCTTACATTTTTGACGAGAATGTAGCAAAAGTAAAATCGAGATAATTTATGATCATCAGCAAAATGAACAGGTTTTCGGCATCGAAGATCTCTGCTAATCAAGTAAACATTGAAATGATGCGATGATTTTTGGAAAACAGCTCTTCAAGAAAATCTCTTTTGTAAACGAGCAATGACCTGAACGATCAATTTCATCTTGGAGTGTACAACATTTCGATATTTCCGAAAATTTACTTCAGGTTCGGCATTTACTCCTGAAAGAAGCTGAATGGCACATGACAAAGCGAGAGGCCAAAGTTGATTTCAGCAAGTCTGAATCTGATGATAGCCTTCATAAGGAGAAAAGCTCTTGCGTACCCGGAAAAGGAATCGCTCAGGATCTCAGAAAGAAACTACGATTCTACGCAAGCGATTACCTGGATGGTTGGGGGGATTTTGAAAAATTATAATAATTGACCTTCCATTTCAGGCATAAAGGACTTTCGATCTGTCTCCAAGGTCATTTCGTCAACAGTGTTCTTGATCTTCACGATTTTACCAACATCCATTTCATATGGGATTCTGAATACTGATAACACTAAGGGATCGATCAGTCAGTAAATCAACCAATCAATCAATCAATCAATCAATCTTTATTGACTTTCAACATTTTTTGCAGATGTGCAGAAAGTCATTCTTGGTCAAGCTATTGGTGGCGTTATCTTTGGGTTGTTCGGTGGTCAGCAGCTTTTGATCCTGTCCACGTCAGCTCCCTTGAGCATCTACATTTCAGGTGAACATTTTTAATAAGATTTTCTTACGAAATCACTCTTTTTGCAGTTATCTATGCAGTCTGCCAGTCCAATGGCTGGAACTTCTTCGAGATGTACGCACTCGTTGGAATCTACGCAATGCTCCTTCTCATCGCCTACGCTCTATTCCAAACTGCCTATCTCATGAAGTACACGATGAGGTCGACTGAAGAGATCTTCAGCATGTTCATCGCGACGACGTTCACCTTCAAAGCCATCTCCGCTATGGTCAAAAGTCAGAAGATCCAACTTTTCTTTATTTATTTACCATCGAGTTTCAGCCTACGATGTCTGCTACGCCAAATGCGACGTAATGAATTGGACAACCACTTCCCTCAGGATGACAGGTAGGATGAAGAAGCAGATTCCCTTGATAAAACAATGACACGTTTCAGATGGCTGCGCACCGTCTTCAGCTTTACTCTTCGTCTTTCTGGTCTGTGGAACCGTATGGCTATCGCTTCAATTAGATTCGCTAAGATCTTCTGTGTATCTTCATCGGTATTTAAAGGTTCACATTTAAATTAAAATAAATTTCAAATAGGCACCTCCGTGAACTACTTTCGGACTACGCTCTTCCTCTGGCCGTCATCTTTATGGCATTGATCGCCTATCTCTTCTTCTACAATGTTGACCGTAAGCTCTTACCTTTCAGTTTGGAAGGCATATTTTATGCCAGGCGAAAACTTCCCACTCTACAACACTCCTGATGCTCACTGGATTCCATTCTACAATTTGCCAGCTGTAGCGCATGGTCCTGCTCTTGGCCTAGCTTTCCCACTATCCTTGCTCTTCTTCATGGATCAGCTACTCGTGACGAACACGATCGACA
The DNA here is from genome assembly GCA_002287525.1 of Diploscapter pachys. Classification (NCBI taxonomy): domain Eukaryota; kingdom Metazoa; phylum Nematoda; class Chromadorea; order Rhabditida; family Rhabditidae; genus Diploscapter; species Diploscapter pachys. The sequence goes on from LIAE01009702.1 coordinate 38,003, forward strand.
ACAAGCAGCACAAGTAGGCACATTCTAGGAATCATTCTGGATCAAATTTAATTTAGTCTCGCTAAAGGATCGTCTCATCACTGGGACTTCCTCGTCGTTGCCGTCCTAAATATCGTCCTCTCTGTCGTTGGTCTGCCTTGGATGCATGGAGCTCTGCCTCAGTCGTTTCTTCATCTGAAAGCCCTATCTGATGTCGAAGAGCGTGTTCACAACGGAAGGATGCAGCAAATAATCGTCCGAGTTCGTGAGACACGTATTGCCGTCATTTTCGCGCACGTGCTCTTCTTCCCAATCTACTTCTATCTGATTCCATATCTCAATCAGCTCATTCCAATTGCTCAGTTCCATGGTCTATTCTTGTTCATGGCGATATCTTCGCTAACTGGCAATGAATTCTGGGAGAGGATTACTCTTATCTTCACGGATCAGGTGAGCTGATTTCTGTCGGCGAGTATTGACGAGCCAAACTAGCCCAGAAAATCGTGCCCGAAACACGTTCATCATTTCAGCGTGCCTACCCACCAACTCACTATCTTCGTCGTATTCCTCAGCGAATCGTTCACTTCTTCACAGCAGTCGAGCTTCTGCAGTTGTTCGTGCTGTTCGCAGTCAGCTTCAGCTCCTACCACTACATCAAGATGATCTTTCCGGTCGTGATCGGTCTGTTCATTCCATTCAGACACTTCGTCCTCCCCTTCTTCTTCAAAAGGGAATATCTTGAAGCTATCGATAGTCAGCATTAATTTGATACAAATCGGAATTAAAGCAAATGTTTCTGTACAAAACACAAATTGTTACAAACTGCATATTTGTCACGAATAATGGTTAATATTTGATCCAGTAAATGATTATTAAACCAGACCATGATGTAATTGTGTATTGCTAATTTAATGCAATGGCAAAAATTACTAAAATAATTTTTTCCTGAATGCCAGAACTGCTATTCAGTAGTATTTTATCTCGGAATGTCTACAGAATATCATCATGATAAAAAAACTACGCCGAGTCGTTACAATCCTTGTTTCTTCTGAATTACTATCATTTTAGAGGCGCTTTTGAAAAATGCTTCAGCAACATCTTTCTTTTAGTCCCCTTTAGAGCTAATTAGGAAATCGATTTATTTTTTATTTTTCGCTAATGAAAAATAGCTAAAGAAGTCCGCTTACGCAACATTGCTCAGCAAATTGAATTTTATTGAAATACGTTTAGTTTCTGAGTTCTACACTGTGTGTTGTTCTCTTGGACAGAGATGACCAAATTGTTCGTCATCAGTCTAAATAGTATATGTCGAAATAAATCCGGCTTGGATATATAAGATCTCTTTCTTCTCAAATCAACATTGCCCTTGACATGTGCTCAAGGCTATTACGTCATCGTTCTTTCCCTTTCTCCCCTTTTAGCATTTGCGCTTCTATTTTCATCCTTTAGTTTAGTTGCGGCTACTTATTTGCGCACATGGCTATTTCGCAATTCATGGTATAGTCGAGTGACTCTACTAGATTCGTCATAATTATTTTGCTGAAACATTAAAGTCCAGAATTCGCTTGCGAATTGAGTTTTGTAGAAACTCAAAATTTCTATAGTTTGCATAACTTTAATTTGTGCGTTTAGATTTCGTAACCATGCAATCGTTATCACTTATACGCATTTTCTTGCAAACAAACACGTAAGAAATGACACAAAATACATCTGTCTGATGGGAGTTTAGCGAAATATGTTTCTTGACAACCGATAAAATGCGCGACTACTTTGAAAAGGAAAACATGTATTTATAGTTGGGAAATATTGATTAAAGACTAGGATATTTCTCCAAAGTATGGTCAATTTTTCAATTTTCTCTTTAAAGTATTTTCTTTTCGTATTTAGAATGAAGTTGATTTTCTGAACTAATGCTTAACCTTCAAGAATAGATTTATATTCTATCTGTTTTTAAACTCCCTAACACACGAGTCAATAGAAACTGGATTTTGTTTCCCTGAGTTTTGAACTCTAACTCTGTATCATTATTTTCCTGTGAAATAATATTGATTTCGTTATTTGTTATCACATGATAAACAGTATCATGAAGGTGTATTTAAAACATTATGAACCTGAGTACCAATTAGCCTACTCATAGTTTCCGGTTACATATAAAAAGCGCTATTTTTATATTGATATCGTGTAAACTTACGTAGCGCCTCTTGCATTCAATTTCCGCTTTTCTAACTCACTCCTATTTTTCCTTATCTCTAAACTGTCTCTTTCTCTAACCTACTTTTTTCGTTATCCCTAACGTCCCTCCCAAACGTTGTTGATTAGTCAGAAATTCTGCGTTAAAAAGCCCCACATGCTCGTGTTTCGTCCGTCTATTGATATTTGTTTTTCGAGCTTCGAAAGTCGTCCTATAAACAAGAGGAAAATATACCAGCTAGATTTTCGGCCCTATATTTTATCATTGAACGAGAGATTTCAAAACAAAACCCCAAGTTGCATTGAGAGAGCACTAAAAATGAATAGAGTTGGAGAAAGAAGAGAGTAAGCTTATTCGAGAGACGAAAAGGAAATGTTTATGATAAAATGGGAATTTCTTTCATTCTTCGTTTCTCTTCCCTCTCTCCTCTTCTAATTGTCTTTTCTCGAGGATATTTGACATTTTCATCGCGTTTCAAGCTTGTCCATTTGTCTTTTTCCGGATTTTTCTTGTCATTTTTCGAGTTTTCCAAATTTATCGGACATTTTTCCGATTATGCGCTAATTTTTGTGCGTTCAAGAAGCAAGCAGTATTTTTGTTGGAATCGAATTTTTAGCGACGACAACAAAAGGAAAACAACAAATCAGACAACAATCAACGATGATGAACAACGAGACGCCAATCGCCACGCCCTCAACGGTGCTCACACTAACCATGAAGGCCAAGTAATTTTTTTTCTGAAATATTTCAAAATGTTTTTTTTTTTTTTTTTTAAGTTTTGAGCTGTTTATACTGCGTCCACAATAATGTCATTTTTCTCTTGATCTGACTAATATTTGTGAGGCATAGTCAAAAACTTTTTTTTAGAATTATTTTGCAAGAAATCAAATTTTAGCCGTCTGAAAGATCGAGACATTCTGTCGAAAAGCGACCCGGTGTGCATTCTATATGAGCTAACAGGCAGAGCCCAGGGTGAGTTTTTAAAATAAAAAAAATGTATATCTTTTTCATGCCCATCCCTTTCAGTGCTCTCAAATTATTAATTCTTTGAAAGAGCACATTATTTGATTTGATTATTTCCTTACACATGCCAATCAAAATTTTAAAATAAAAGGCCATAACGTTTATAATGAAAAAAGGAAGAAAAAAAACGTCATTTTTTCAAAATAAAATTGGAAAAAGAATAGGCCGACCTCAATGGGTGGAGCGCGGTCGAACCGAGACGATCCAAAACTGCCTGAACCCGGAATGGGCCAAACAGATCCAGATCAACTACTTCTTCGAGGAAAGACAGTCGCTCAAATTCGAAATGTAGGATTATTTGATTTTTCATAATTATCGCCAGTAAAATCCTAGCAATTAGATGTTATTCAATTTCGATATTATTTGACATTTTTAAAAATTTATCGAAATTTGACGAATCCTTAGATGTCTCCATTTTATGCTATACACACGAATATATTTTTAAAAATTAGCAAAATCATTATTCAAAAGAAATTATGAAGGCTATTATCATTTGAACATTTAGAATTCGAGCGAAAGTTTGAAATATGCCATTATTTGAATTATTATTTTGCAGCTACGACATCGACAGTCCGATGGCTCCCCTGTCTTCCCAGGACTTCCTAGGTCGTTGCGAATGCGAATTAGCAGAAATTATAGGCGACGGCGGCAAGAAGACTTTCAATTTGAGGTGCGCAGAATCAGATAACCACGCTGATCCCATCAGGTCTTGTCAAATGTGTGCTTGAAACGTAGTTCGTTAGATTATGAATACTTTTCCAAAAGACTTGTTTACTTTATTTTTTTAAAGTACTCATAGTTTAGCTTGTCCGCTAATTTTACTAAATTTGAAGGAATTTGAGTAATGTAATTTATCCAGCAAGTGCTAGAATATCTTCTAACCCGTGTAAAAATGCAAGAAATCATAGTAAATTAAAAATACTGCACATTGTGAGTACGTTTCACAATTATCTAACCGCTTTTCCAAATTCACGATTCAATATATATTGCATCCGCACTATTTTTCTCATACCGCACACCTTTGAATAATCAAACGTTATGAGTATTCGAGTGCCTTTCTAAATCATAATTTCGATACTTGATAAAATAGGATGCATTATAAAATTAAAAAAAAAAATCGTATTTCAGTGGTCTTCGTGGTAATTGCGGCACATTGACGGTGTTCGCTGATGAAGTTGATGAGGGAGCGAAAGAGTCTGCTCAGTTCTGGGTCAGAGGAGAAAAGTTGGATAAAAAGGTGGGATTTTTGAAAATTAAAACTCGGATCAATTCGGTTTAAATGTGAAAATTGTCTGAAAAGTAAGATTTTGAAAAAAAAAAAATAGAAAGCGAAAATTTTCAGGATTTCTTCGGCAAATCCGACCCCTTCCTCAACATCTATAGAATTCTGGATGGCAATAAGTAGGTGTTTTCGATTTTTCAATTGATAAAATACTGTTAATGCGAAGAAAGAGGTTATTCGAGCATAGAGTAGACAACATACTCTGGCTGCCTTACGACAAGATAATGTGTTCAATCAAGAGACCTAGAGACAGTCATAGTGATTTCTCTGTATGCACCAGCTCCCGATGGTCTCTTTTCCGCACCACTAATAATCACACTTTTAGTCGTCAATTGGCGCATCGTACAGAGGTGATCAAACGAAACCTGAACCCCGAGTGGAAGGTGTTCGAGGTGAACGTGAAGCTGCTCTGCGGGGGCGATTTGAACAAGGACTTCCTCATCGAGTGCTTCGACTATGACAATGATGGAGGGTAGGAGTATTTTTTATCTTAACTTTTATTTTTTTATTTTTGGAAAGTCACCCAGTTTCTTATCAATTCGCATTCCTTATTTAATCATGGGCGAACTTTACAAAGATCCAGTTTTGTGTATGGATGTTGTAAATTTGGATCATTGAATGAATTCGTATTTTTCATGTCGATTTTTACAAATAACAACTAGTTTCGACAATTTATTTTACTAGCTGTGATTCGACCACTGACTATGTTATTTCGTATCGAGATTTCTAAAATACTGAAACAGTTTATTGAAAAATACGAACTTGATTAGATTCTTAAGATCATCCAGACTTAGTTGCAAATTGCAAGTTGCATTATAACTAAGCCTGAACGGGCTCTTAGAATTACCGATATATTATCAAATTATAATTTTCCAAGATTTGTGTAATTTTGAAACCTATCTTTCACTTTTCCCATATGTTATATCAGTGATTTGTGTTCGTATTGGTGAGCACGCTGTTATCCCTAGGTTTGCCCTTTGTCTCAAATAACAAATACCAACTTTAAGATTAAGACATGACTTTATTGGCTCGTGCTTCGCCACACTCAACAAACTCGTTACAAAGGAGGTCCAGAGATTGCCGGTACATTTTTTATTTCACAAATCACTTTATTTTAATTTTTCATAAATTTGAAGTTTTCTCGTCTAATTTCCTAAAAAAAAAACTATTTTGAAAATAAAACTCTTTAGTTGATCAACGAAAAGAAGCGTCTGAAGAAAGGCAAGAAGTATATGAATTCCGGCGAGCTGATTTTCAAGAGCGTCCAGATCATTAAACAGCCCACTTTCTTGGACTTCATTAATGGAGGGTAGGATTTTCTTTCTTAATTTTTATAGTCTGATAAATCCTAAGATATAAAATAAGCTGAAAATATCATAGGGTACAATCGCGAATTTTTTTTCTCAATGGCTATTTCATGTCACGATATTATGAGGTTTAAAAATAGCATTTTTTTATTTTGAAAAAATGTAAAATTTTAGCACCCAACTGGACTTTACTGTGGCAGTCGATTTCACGGCTTCGAATGGCGATGTCATCAAACCTAATTCCCTTCACTACATCAATCCGACACAGCCCAATCAGTATGAAATTGGGTTGAGGTTAGATTTTTGAACTTAAAAATCGTGCTTCACAAAAAATCAAGATATCCCTATCATTTTTGGCATAATTTCTCATTTGTTTTAGTCATTTATACATATGAAAAAGTTACGAGTATATTTCATAGAAATTCATATAACAAAGCGATAGTCGAATGCGATGATTTTGCACATTGGTCATATCTTCCAAATTTGATTATATCGGAAATTTTCCTTTAAAAAATCAATTTGAATTTTCAGAGCGGCTATCGACATCTGCCAGCACTACAATAACAGCAAGATATTCGATGTGTTCGGCTTCGGCGCCAAAGTTCCGCCTCAGAATTTCGTTTCGCCTATCTTCAATTTGGTAGGATTATTGCCAAGCTATGAAAAATACCATGTTTCATTCGTTTTCAAATGCAAATAATTAGTTTGTCAATTGTTCAGATGACGAGAAAGTACTATATGATCAAATAAGAACTGCAAATTGACAATATCTTCATAGTTTCGCACTTGACTATTGATGTTTCAAAGTATTTGAAATGTGATTTTTGAATTTATTTTTCAATTAGCAATCATGTTGCTACTTTCTAAACTTACTATTAGAATTATTTTCAATTTTTTCAGACCCTCAATGACAATCCCTTCGTGGTTGGCGTTTCAGGTGTCATGCAGGCCTACAGAAATTCGCTCAATCGGTAAATAGTTTTTTTTTTCTTTTTAATTTTGCTATTCAATTTCATGTAAAATCGATTAGAAAATAGCATTTTCAAAGGTCTTTTATAACTGAGACTTCAAGTTGTCGTTCAAAGGACGTGATTTTCAGAGTGCAATTGTTCGGCCCGACCAATTTCTCGCCGATCATCAATGAAGCTGCGAAGAAAGCCGCCAAAATCACTGGCAATGGGTCCAGATATCAGGTCGATTTATTTTCTAACTTTAAACAAATAATTTGAACATTTTTAGATTCTCCTGATTTTGACCGACGGCATCATCAACGATATGGCCAAGACGAAGCAGGCTATCATTTCGGTTAGTTTTTATTCAACTTAATTTTGCTTCCATCGTTATCCTATTGGCAAAATTTGCATTACATGTGATTTGTGAAATAGTGAAACTTATCTAGAAAAACCTTTCGATATCAACACTTGAAGAAATTCTAAAATAAGTTTCAGAAAAATCGAAAGTTAGAGCATATTTTATCCGAATGTTCCAGAAATGTAAAACACTAAAAAAAAATTTTTTTTATTTTCAGGCTTCTTCTCTACCCCTTTCTATAATTATCATTGGTGTGGGTAACGACCCGTTCGAATCAATGGTCGAGCTGGACTCGGACGACCATCTGCTCACTCACGAGGGAAGGACCGCACAGAGGGATATCGTCCAGTTCGTGCCGCTCAGGTAAATTGGAAAATTTATAACTTGTAAAATAATGCATAAAAAGAGCTACTTGATAAGTTCATTCACTTTAGAGGAAAAGTGTTGTTGATAAAGACCAGATTTGTTTAACTTATCGAGAAACTATTAAAAAATCTTCTCTATCGATTTTATTATCTCTGATACTTCATGTAGTCATTAATGAAACTAGCCTTTTTCTTTAATTTTCAGGAACTTCCTCTCTATGAATGGACAAAATGTCGACAGCGAACGCGCTATGGCTCTGCTCGCTAAGGAGGTGGGGTTTATATTTATTTGTAGAAACTATGCGTGCTTTTTATTAATGAGTAGAAGTTTGTTTGGGT
>LIAE01009702.1:59053-92343 GCA_002287525.1 Diploscapter pachys
TTATTTCTCTCAATTTTGATACATTTGATTGAAAAGCATTTTGTGCCCGATGAAACACGACCAAATCCCGAAGGAACGGAGAACGAATGAGTGAACGGAGTGTTGTGCGAACAGAGAGACACATATTGATTGGCGGAAACAGAGTTGAAGCTGGCCCTGAGGCCAAAGGATAAGACACTCTTGTCAATTTTCTTCCTTTCCTTAGTCCTAAAAGTTCGAAATTTCTTCTCCTAGAATTTGGATACTTTTTCCCATCCTAAATTTGGTCATTTTATAATTCTCGTTTTTCCCATTCTTTAAACGCTAAAGAACGAGTAGATTATTTTATGCCAAAGTAATCGAGTTTCTTCTCCAAGGAACGCATCGAGTCTCTTTAGAGTCTTAAAAATACGTTATTTAGATTGACATGAACTCAACAAACTTCAAGATTAACAAAGAGGGATGTAACTATATAATTGTAGATCCGGGGTATGGCCCAATATTCTATTATATCAACATTATTGCTTTACCGATAATTTGCCCAATCGGTATCTTCACAGCTAGCATTAGCATATTCATATTCACTCGAAAACAAATGAGGTTAGACAATGTTTCATAATGTATAATTTGAAAATTAGAAAATCAAGTGATAAAAATTCAGTTTGAAGATGAAGATAATCAAACAAGAATCGTTTTTTTTTAAAATTATTTTGATACATTGCAATCATCCGTCAAATTTATCACTTTCAAAATTAGTGATAGAAATTCGCATACGACTAACCAAACTTTATATCGCGAGGAGTATAAATAATGGCAGAATTAAACTATGCATCTTTCATTTCTCCCCTTCAAATCATTACTAACTTTGGATCTTTCATGGTCGGTAATGACGATGCTGAGCGTGGCTATTTATAATCTTTCGATGCAAAGATCAGATAGTCGTATAACTATTTTTATCTCAACTTTCAAGAGTGATCAATTTGTCGAACGCCTGCAATAATTAAATGTCTTTATAATGTTACAGATCAAATACGTTGAATATCTACCTCGCCGCGATGTCATTTTTCGACTTGCTCCTTTTGATGTTTAGTCTATTGGTTTTCACACCAGAAAATCAATGTAAAGAACTGGTAAGCTTTGAATGATAATTTCTATTTATAATAAGTCAGAGAAAATTGATTCAATTAATATAATTTAAAATGGCTAAATCCGAGATTCTTATTCAAATGACCCAAAAATTGTTAATATTATCGTCTGATATTATCTCCAATTTCACAAAATTAATGAAAAATGCAAAATTTTTTACAAATATCAAAAATGATTCCCAAATTTATTTCCACGAAGATCTAGCGAAATTTCAGAAACGCACTTACAACATATTCTGCCGGTTTCATTGGTCTACCATCCAATATCTATATCCAATTCTTCAGATAGCTCAAACATGCAGTGCTTGGACTTGTGTTGCAATTACCATCGACCGATTTCTGCATATAAAATATCCATTTCAATCGAAAATTTGGTGCACAATTAAGAGAACCAAAATCATTATTATCTCCATGACGTGTATCGCAGTTATTTACCGAGTCAGTTTGGTGGAAATTATGTTTTATTAATTCTTGCAATGATATAATTGTTTTATCAAATTTAGATACCTACATTTTTCGAACTTTCATACGACAAATTATGCAATTATGTTTTAATGTCGGATATGAGACTTAATCTGACCTATCAAAGATATTATATGACTTATACCTATACCATTTTTGTCATTCTTATTCCATGGTAAATGGAGGCTTATATCAAAGTAATTACTCTCAAAGTGAATATTTCAGGTCAATAATGATTATCCTAAACTTCTTCGTGGTTAAGGAAGTTCGCAAAGCACATCAAACACATTTGGTTATGCAAGGCTTGCAAGCTAATGACGAAAAAGAAAACCGGTATGATAATTGTTTGGCATTATATTAATTTTAAGTAATAAAATCAAAATTACTCAAAATGTTTAATTTAGACGAAATCTCATTGTCATTTACACGGCATTAACGTTCATAGCATTCAACTTCCTATCTGCTATCGCAAATATCAATGAGGCCTTCAATATAAGCTTACCAGAATCATTAGCTGCAATATCTAACCTGCTAGTTTGCATTAACAGGTATCTTTTCCAACCTAATAATAAATTTATAAAAGATTATTTAGTGCCTCGAATATCCTGATTTATGCATTCTTCGGAAAGCGATTCAGACAAATGTGCATGTTTTACTTCTGTGGTCGATTTCGAAGAAAAAACGATACCCAACTGACTTCATAGTGATAATTATTATTTTTAGAATTATAATTTATAAATAAAGAAATGATTATCGTCTACTGTTTTTCATCCAAATCTGGCCTGGCTCCCATTCTTCTCGTTTCTCATCGTCTCTCGATTCCAACTCTTTCTCTAGTCTCTCGGAACGAAATATGCCAAAAATTATTGCAAAAGAGCATGGGAATGCCCGAATGCATGTACTCAAATGTTGCATCGCAGTCTTATGTCAACATTATGACAATTTAAGGAAATATCAGAATTTTTTAGCCAAATATCATTTCATTCTCAATTCATTTTTCATGTGATTGATAATAGTTATACAAATAAAAAGTGCATTGTTTCCAAATCATTTTATTTGTGATAAAATAAAATAAAATTTGGAGATCATAATTACCTAACTTCTTTGAGCGTCGAGCGCATCCAAGGCTTCTTGATTCGGCAACTTCGGAAGAATCAGTTCCCTAAAAACAAAAGAAATTTTATTTCTGAACTCATTGAAGCTGGTCCTGGTTTATTGAAATGTAATTCTCGCTTTTAGACTTGCTTGAGGCCGAAGTTTCGATAGTAATAAATCAAGGAATTACAAACAAATCTATGAAATCTGCACCAATTCGACCAGAATGAAGAGGGAATCCAAGCGTCGCCGCTTGGGCTAAATCACGGGGGCAAACGTCAAAGACAAATTATAGCATACCGAGTCCGATAGAAGCAGCAGACGAGACTAGAACGGCGTGCCCACGATTGCCAGGGACGAGATCAGAGCGAAGAAGGCTGCAAATATGTCAATGAGGTTATTTTGTTAAATTCTCCACTATCATTTTTTCGAAATTTACTTGGTTATGCATATTTCAGAAAGGTGAATTTTCAAAAAGTCATATCTCCCTGTGTGTGCACATTCTAGAATAAGTTGTGGAACAAAAGTTGATCAACTTGAAGAGTTCTACAAGATTTCATGGAAAACTCCGACGTTAATTCACATTACACTTGTAAATATAGTACGGGTATATAGGGTAACTTCGGATAACTTTTTCCTATCAAAAATAATATCACAAAACTGAATTTTTATTTTTATGATATTTTCCTACTCAAGATCTACAAAATAGAAAAGAATCATTCAATTTTGTTCAGAAATGAGGAAGTTATGAACTTTTTCCCGAGGTCGGGTCAGTCAAAACTTCAAGCTACCGTAATCCTGCATACAATAATTTCTATGAAAAACGAATAGCACCACGAGAATCAGCGTGAAAAACTGAACAATATATGTGAAAATCAATCAAATCTGAGGACCCCTGGAAACACCGACTTTGGTCCTTACTGACATTCACTCTTAATTTCATAGCCAAATGAAGTCAAATGTTGCAAATGGATAACATGAATATTGGGAAGATAATATTCAAGTTCGAGAACATTTTAGCCACTTATTCTGGTGAGGAGTTTTTAAAAGAAATCCAAAAGCGGCCCAAACTTTTGGCGCATTCCGTAATATCGAGTTTTTATACCAAGAAATTCGGACGAAATCGAATTGAAACTACGAACTACTTTAGGTGGCTCGACACAAACGGTGACGGTCCTTCGGGAGAAACTTCACCGGATTTCAACGACTTCAAGCCGTTTGGCGGTTGGCAATCGCCGTGTGAAGACGTCCAATGGAAACAATACGCCAGAAACGAGCAGATCTGTGGTCTCACTTTGAATAAGTAAGTTCCAACTTTAATTTTGAAATTGCCAAAACATCTTCGAGTTATCTGTAATTATCTATAATTGGATACTTTTTCAAGTGCTTGCTTTCGTAATTGTGGGTAAATTAATGAATCCGTATGTATCAAAATGCCCGAATAATTTTCACTTTCCAGCAAAAGTCAAATAAAATAGTTTAGCAGAAAGTGATGGTCGATTTATCTTTTCTTTCAAAATCGAGTGCTTTTGGGCAGTAATAACTCAGTGAAAAATCACTAAATTTCAGGAACACTGGTATAGTTGCTATATCCGGTGACATTGGCGGCAAACCATCGCCATTAAAAGCATCTTGTGGGGAATTCTTCAAGAGACGAATTGAGGAAACGAAATCTTTGCAGAAATCATGAAAGATTTGAACTTTACATTTTCGAGGTGTGGGTCAACTTCCCTCACTCTTCCTAAACTCGTTGAATGATAAAACATAATGAGGGGAAATTGGGGGGAGTTGACCCGCACCCGTTATTTACACTTGATTATCAATTGATGATTTCATTTAAAATAAAATAAAACAATTTTCATAATCCATAAAAATATGATTCCGTTAATTCACGGACAAGCAAATATTGGGTCGACTTCACAAAGGACTGATGCTACATTCCTAAAAATATTTTAAATAAAGTTTAAAACATCGAAATGAACTGCTCACATATTGCAGTAGCTGGATAACCATTCCATGTCGGGAAATTGCGTGTATGCCTGAAGGACATAACGTGAATTAGAAATTGCGTATATCATTTTTCAACGACAAACATATTATCTTTGAAATTAGTTTCTTAACATCTCGAATGTATTAAAATCGATAAAAACGTGATATTCATTATATTATTGTGGTAGATCAAATCCTTAATTTCAACTCGACATAAGTCGAATTTTCATTTTAACATTTCAAGTTTACCTCCAACCTCAATAATAGTTTATGAAAAATTTTGAAAGCCAGAACCTACACAGTCGAAATTTCCCGATGGATCATTAGGTTGGCCTGGAATCCAGTTGTTCCAGGGCCCGACCGGCGTTCCATCGCCGTAGAAGAAGTTGCTAGCCCCGCCTGGAATACTCATCATACCCAACCATGTGTAAATATGACCGTAATCTGGAAAATACCAATGATATATGATATCAAAACTTCAACTTCATGAAATTTTATCTAAAAATAATCGTTTCTAAGCGAAACTGAAACATTTCGACATAATAGGTATTGAGAAAACAAATTATAATACGATTCGACCTTTTTATCAAGCAAGTTGTGAACTGTAACGATGCGCAATGGTAAATGATTTTGACAAGAAATTATATTATAATTTCGGTAGCAAAATCGAGATTTGAATAATTTAAAATTTTCATACAAGCTAATATCCCATCGGCCTGCTCCTGGGTTTTGATGTAAGCAAGATGCGCCGGTGGAGCAAGCATCGCACAGTAGGCATCCGAAGCAGGCTTATCGTAAATAGCAAACGGATCAGTGTGAACAAACTGAAATTTTGAATGTAAAATGAATGCATTTATTTTAATCACAGAAAAAAGCTGAATATTTTAAATTACATAGTCCATGGACTGATATTGAAAGTTAGCAATGAGCTATTTTTATGGAATGAAAGTTCTGTTGAACCCGAACTTGTGGATGACTTACATAGCACTTATCAGCAATTGAGACGAAAGTAGCCGGGCATACTAAAAGGAAAATTTATTGAGAGAGGGAAGACAAAATGAATTGAAGCGACATACGATTTATGCATGTAGTCGTCGTTGATATTTGAGTAGTAGTGGCAGTTATCTCGGTAGTGGCGGTTGTCTCGAAAGTGACCGTAGAAGTCCCAGTAGATATTTGAGTAGATTCTGAAATCGCCTAGGATATTTAAACATTTAACAATAAGTTTCGAGAATTAGAAATAAAACTATGAAGTCTTATGAGAAAAAGTAAATTCAAAATCCTATAAAGATGATTTCTCGTTAATCACACCAGAAGCTATCATTGTAGTTGCATCAGTAAGTGATATTTCAGTAGTTGTCATTTCTAAAACTCCTTTTTTTCGAGTAATTCATTCAAACCCACCATCATCTTCCAAATCTGGCGCCGTTATGCAACCATCAACTACTGGTTGACCGTTCAGAATCAACATCAAGACAATTATAGACTTCATTAGTCAAGAAAATAATGTTATCATCAATAGCGTCGAATATTCCAAGTGGAATGTTTTGGTTCGTTGCATAGAATAGTGGAGAGTAGAAAAATGAGATAATGCTAATGTGGCTGCCTGCAACCTCATCATGACGCCATTGCAAATCGAAGGGATCGCAAATCATTCGGAAAATAGTGGACGTACAGGCTTAGGTAAGCAAAGATTTGATTATCTTTGGGAAATAGCGTACGTTAGACAGCTGAAACTCCTAATGAGGTATTCCTTTGAAGATTTGCATTATCAATTCGTTTAGCGATTATCGCAAGGGTGATTTTTATCTATTTATTTCACCTTGAGCAACATGCATGAAAATTTTGCGAAAATGTAGAAACTATTTCAGTTCGAAAATTTATAAATAAACATCGTTATGAGTAATTTAATTGTGAAGAAAAATAGCCTCGCTGATGCCTAGACAAATTCAACCGAGATAACAATCGATTCTGGCTGATATATTGATTCACTCGAATATTCGGAATTGATTTTCAATTTCAATATCTAATATCATTAAGAGAATTTTTAGAAAATTCGATCTGCAAATGAATCTATTTGCCATTATCTGCTTACTTGTTTAATTTCTATTGTGTCTGTTTGTGGAGGTAAATGATTGATTATTACAAATCATTGGTCGCATGAAATTATTATCTAACATATTAAAAGAAATTAATTGTGAACAAATATTTAGAAATGAAACATAAATTTCAGCACAGAGTTGGGCTAGTAACGCAAAAGAGAGGCTATCGGAAATGAGGGAGTGCTAGAGGAGTAACAGAAAGATACACCTCCTCTCTTCATTATGCACGTTATTTCATCGCAGGGATGAAGAAAGTTTCAATCGCCTGCATTCCTCTCTACATGTTCGAATAACCGCTTTTTGTGCATTAATAACGCAGTGATTTTATGTAAAAACAGTTCAAATTCAATGTTAAAGTTTCTTCTTGAAATTTTTGCAAATCAAAATCTGAAACACTTGAAATATTAAACACGAATTAATAATGCATCCATTGATGCTTGTAATCATGCAGAAGAGCAAAATCTAATCATAAATTCATTTACATAACAAAGCGTAGCATTCTCCTAGTTTATTCCCAGACGATAGTCTTTATCTTTATCACATTATTCAAGTTTTCTTAAGTTTGAACTTTTAGAATTTACCTTGAAAATTCACTATTATAGCAAATATCATTCGCTCGCATTTGCATCAAGGCAGATGTTTATGAAATTTGTAGGTTCCAACAAAGTTTAAATAATTCACAGTCAAAAACTGTCTAGAGCGGCCGTCTTTGAGAATTATTGCTATATTATATTCACTATCTATATAGCTCAATTTCACCAGAAATATTTCAATAATTTCGTCGATAATATACTGCATAATAATTTCACAATGATAATGAATGACTACTAATTCGATGAGAAATCATCTCGATAATTTTATCGAAGTTTATGAGTATCACAAAAGCCACAATTATATAGTTATTAATCTATGTCTAAATTATTTTGTGGCGATTTCGACGAATATTGTTGCAGCGTTTACGTTTTACGTCATACGAAAGTATGGTCAAAGTCTAGCTACATTTTACAGGTATTTCAGTTAACATATTTTATGAATAAATATAGAATTCTAATAACATACTTAGAAGAGGCATAGTTATGCAAATTATATTTGGCGTCGCATTATCAAACACCGCTGCACTATTCTGTCCATGCATTTGGTTACCAAATACGGTGAGTATTTCCGTTCCATATTATGCAGACCCAGAGAAGAGAATCATCCGATTGTCAGAAATCTCTTGCGAACTACTCCCAGTATAGTTTCCTAAAGAATTTCTTTTCCAACCTGGGATTAGCCAAACATTTAACCAGCGCGATCTGGTATCATAACTATGAATTACACTGCGATCTATCCTCCATAGTTTATTTTCGTTCGACGAAAGTGCTCCATAGGTCTGATATCATGTGATATATATCTTAGAGTTTTATTTTGGAATCTATAATAATGCAGTTAGTAAAAAATTGAAAATATTAGAGCATTCAACAGGTGCTTAGAATTCTAAACCTACCATTTATGTAAAGAAGATAGTTACTGTTATATTTTGATATATACATTAAGGTAATAACGATAGAAGGTCTCTTGGGAAGAAATTCAGTCGTATTCAATTTTCTAATCTTATGCATTATTGGCATATTATTGCTCACGATCATATTATGCTGCATATTGCAATTACTGTTTCATATAATCGCTTTGTATCAATCGAATCTCAATAAGAAGGGTTCAACATTTCCATCATACATACTTATTCCTGCGGTATTATTCGGTAAGATGTGTTATGCTCTCCTAGATTAATCATTTTTAATCAGCATTTCTACTATATCTTCTTAATTTGTGGATATTGCTTGGATCTTTCGACTTCAATGAAGATGACTATCGAAATTTTGTACCTGAAGATAGGCAATATATGGAGAAATTAGTATTGCTGTCAATCAACTTCGAAACTCGGCCTATAATAAAATGGATATTGATTGAACTTCTAATAATTAGCATTGTCATAACTATTGCTACGTTTTTTGTCATTAAAATGTATGATTTTTTTACTTTCATGCAGTTTCTCCCATTTGAAATTTCAGCAGAGAGGACGTGTCGGGGAAAGTGGTTAGATTATAAGATGAGAAATAGCATGGAAAAAAGAGAGTTGAAAGAAGGTTCGAAAAGTAGGAGATGCACAGACGGGAAGAGATATCTTTCCCTCTTTCTCGTTGAGGCGAGAGAGTGAAGGAAATGCCAAAACCCCGCACACCTATTCTCGACTCCGCTCCCATTTCTGGAATTTAAAATGAGAGCAACTGTAAGACTAAGAATTCGGATGATTAATTCAGAACGTTTTCGATTTAGATCCAATCGTGTTCTATTGAATAACCGAAAGAAATTATCGAATCAAACAATCTCTCAGCATAAAGTCGTTCTCCGCGGGATCACTTGCTACGTCATTTTGTACGAATTGTACATAGGAATACCGGCATTATGTGGATTTCTGATTTTACCTTTCATTAGCTTGGATATGCTAAAGATATTCGAAAAGTAAGAATATAGGTAATTTGGAAATCTCACAACCTTGCAACTTGAAGAGAAAGTATACAAATATAAGAGCTTTTCCCTACTCTCTTCTCATTCCTAACCCTATTTCGTCAAGTTGCGAGGTTACGAGGTTACGAGATTTTCAGATACCAAGAATATAGTATTAAAGAGTTTTATGTAAATCTAAAATAGAGTCCCTTTTTTTGCTATGGTGATCCATGTGAGCATGAATGGCCTAGTCATATCCATCATGTATTTGGCCGTCATAACTCCACTGCGAAAAGGAGTTATTCGAATATTCCGATACCAACTTCATAATCGAAATAACGTCTCAGACCAAAGCAACGAAGCGCGCAACAACCATCTGCCTGATATCACTTAATCATGACATCAATTATTTGGTCAATAAAAATATATTTATTTCGAACCTCAAGACATTGTAAAAGTAAATTCACATTAAAATTAAAATACATGTCTAATGTTTGCTCAACTAGTAGCCATCAAAATGCGCCTTGGCATTTGTGAAAGTTAACTGAAGCAGAATAAAACATTGAAAAGATTGCTTATCTAGCATGACAAAATGGATCATTTCCAGCTCATGTTTTATTTTTAAAAGCACTTTTATTCGTGTATGATTTTAGAAAATAGTGAAATTGTTTAGTCGACTGAAATGTATGAAATTTCAAAATCTTAAATAAATTTTTTCCTAAATTTTCTGAATTCAATATCAAACATTTCTTAATTTTAAAGTAAAGAAATTAACGATTTTTGTGCTGCTATATCTTGGCCTCTTAAAGTTTAGAAGATTAAAAAAAATTTAATTACGTACTTAGAATGAACTTTCGTCTTTTCTTTTAATGAGCTCAGACAGTTCTTAATGAATGATTTTAACATTTAGAAATAAGAACAATTTTCGTTCTTTCGGAGCTGATTTCAAAGGCAGATGTTTCGAAATTCGAATATCTCTTCCAATTGAAATGTTGAATTGGGAAAAACAACTCGAGAGACGTTTACAACGAAGTTAATTTCAATAGAAAAATAATCTGAGTATTTACGACTAGGTAAGTTCAAAAGTTCTTCGTACATATTTTATGAGCATAACCTTTTCAATCATTAATAATGTCTTAGAACATTAAGTAAAGGAATGCTTCCTTCTTCAAATTTGTCTGAAAACTTCGTAACAGTTTGGAATGTGAAATGATACATAAATTGATGAGAGAATAATGTCACAAAATTATTTACTCGATAAAATATTTCGTGCTACATTCAAGATTACTCCAAAAAATTTCGATAATATTTAGGGAAATTTGAATTTTTCGCGACCTTTATCTCACCAAATAGATAATGAATGGGAATTTGGACTGCCACCAAATAACCTGCATATTGTTATCCGATGTATCCACAAACTATTCACTTCTTGACAATTAACTCTATCAAATAAAAAATCTTGAAAATTTTTATCAAAATGGGAAGAAATTATTGACCAGCCCAATACTTTGAGAAATTAAAAATTCTTTTTGATTTCTTCTTGATGATCAACGAATAAAATTTTCAAGATGATCTTTCGAAACGTACAAAAATAGATTTCAAACTTCAATGCACATTTATCTTTAAGATTTTTGAGTTCTAAACCATTTTTCTGCAACTTTTTATTTGATGCGGTTGAACACTGATATTTTGTTAATTTTATCACGAAACTCTTTGAAATTGAATTTTATATCGGGATAAATGTAGTTAAAATGCCTCCTTGCATTTTTAATTCATCTTTGAAATCATAATGGAGATGGTTTTGATACGCATATTTCAGAGGATGAATTTTCCGAAAAATTATATTTACCACAAGGACCATAACTTTATTATCATTTATCAATGCATTGTTTATGTTATTGTAATTTTATTATCAAATATCGTTACGTTACGTTTTCAGCAGAGGAATTATGGTGCAAATTATGTTCTGCCTTATAGTTGCTAATTCAATTGCCTTATCCTGCCTGTATTTATGGGTTTCAAATTTTGTAGGGTTATTTTTTTTCGAAATTTATGATGATCTAGCGCAGTGATTGTGTATCACTGCCTGCGGCTAGAGCCTCAAGTTCGTCCCCACTTCGACCCAAATCAAGGGGTTAAGCAATGTTGGTAGTGGATAAAACCACGAAAAATCGGTCTATAAATTCTCGGCTGTTGCGCACAACAACAGTCTGTCCTCGGACCGGGCCACTAGTCCTGTGTGGCTAGGATAGGCCGACTGTCCCATTACGGGCTGAGGGTAGCCGACCCCCACCTAGTGGGAATAATGAGGCTAAGAAATTTGTATTATTTTATCACCATGTAGCTCTTAGAGTTTCAAAATAATAAATTGTTTGAAATCAGTTTCGGGGAATCGCATTATATTTTTGTCAGGACTGCCAACAGGTGCCGAAAATCGTGCCTGTACCTGTGACCCTTAAACCTTTATCCTACCTGTCAAATACCGTACCTGTTGGCAGCCCTGTATTTAGTTATTGATTTATCGTTCTGATATTCGCCACAATCGTCGACTTATCAATACTTTCACTGTCTTATTTCATGATCTGAAGGAGGAACTAAAATTTTAAAATAAAATTCCATTCTTGGACTTATCCATTATTATTAATTCAGTGCGAATTTCTATTTTGGGTTATTAATTATCCTGATACGTGGTTTTTGATGGCTAATGTCCATCTGTAAGGCAGAAGCTAGACAGGTTCCTAATTGACTTCCTCTATCTTTTACTTTCCTTTCTTCACGATATCATCAGAAAGCGAGTGAAGGTGGCACGCATTATTGCTTCAGCAATAATATTTCAAAAGTGACCGATTCAGAAACTTTATTCCATTGGAATAAGTCATTCTTTTGGAATAGATTCCTAGATTTCCCGAAGGAATAGCTTATTTCAATGGAATAGTTTTCTGGATACGGCCACAGAAGGAAGAGATAAACAAATATTTGAAAGATTTCAATAATCAATTGCAAAAGTGAAAGTTACACATTACGGATGACGCATGACTGTCCATAGATACAGAAAATCGTAGCTGTACCTTACCTGCACCCGTGCCTCCCTTATCAAATACCTTATTTACCTGTTGACAGTCCTGTGGATGAAAGAAATCTTTGTTTTTTTTGCACATATTCCTAACTACTATTAAGTTTTTTTATTCTTGGTTGATTGATGACTTCTTTGTATTCATAAGTTCAACAGATGCTGATGTTCTGTGTTCTCACACTAATCAAATTTTTAATCCCGACACTAAACTGTCATTGATAGCATAACAAGGAATACAAGAGATTGACTACTACTACACTCTTACACACACACCGCTGCTGATATCTATTATCTATTCTTATGTCATAGTCGAGAATCTTGTCATGAGTGTTACGCTGTAGCACTCGAGGCTACGTCTGTCCTCCATCTTCCATCAACGACAATAATCAATCTCCCTGCTAAGCCTGATGTCTGAAAAAGCCAAGACGCCCTTGCCAGAGATATCAGTTGAATATAAAGGGCGCTAGATGCAAGAAGCCTATATGGTTGCTTCGCATTTGGCTGCGACATTCTTCAGCGCCACTGCGGAAGCCAGTTCCCAGCTATAATGGCTAAAATTCGTCTAACATTCCAGCTGTACTGCATCATCTGCGGATGGGTAGGAGTTTTGGTTGCTTGAAAATTTCAACCTGATTTGGAAACACAACCAGGGCTTTCTGATGGTCGATTCGGCCCATTTGAATTTTTATTAGTAGGTTCAGTTACGTACGGTTCAAGATTTTCAATAGCACCTATTCCTCAGTTGGCTCAGAGGTTCCGACCGGCTATTTCGGCTCGGTTCCAAGCTATTCGAACCTCGCAAAGATGTGATTACAACTTGAACAATTTCGTAGATCATCGATCGTATTTTTACCGCATTTGCCTAAACTGATTGTGAGCCTTAAAAAAGAATATTTTCTAATTTCCTGGTGCGGTTTCCAATTAGCCTTTCTGGACGTTTTAAGAACTTTAATACGAAAATATCTTCCTTTCAGGTCCTCCTAGAGAAGATAAAGCTGGCTCAAGGATGCGTGGCAACCGTTCCTGGTAATGATGATTCACTTCCAGGTAGTATTTTTGAATAAATAAATACTGTTATCTTGCAGTACCATTGACTTTAATCTTATTTTGTGTATAAATTGCACAATTTCATGAGAGGAATTACATATAACTTTGTTCCTTCATGAAGAAATTTCATTTCGCTTCACTTTATCCAGATCTAGGGAGAACCATCGTCAAAGACCCTCTGCGCCTACCCATCATAATATGTCCTCCAGAAGCTTGTATCTCTAATCTGCGATTTTCAAAACTTTCCATTGTGCAAGATGAAATCATAACTATGATTTCGCCATTGTTTTCTGCCTCCATATATTTTGTTCGTCTGACGAAAATGCTCCTTAGGTCTGACTCTAGCCATTTTCCCTGAATTTTGTTTACCTACATACACGGGCAGCTAATGTTTGAATGAAAACTGAATTAAAATGATTATTTTAACTAAATCGAAACATTGATTTTTCAAATTGCAGAATTTTGCAACACCTGTGAAGGTGGTCCGCCAACAGCTGACGGCGCTGACTGGACGCAATGGACTGCGGGAACGGGCGCGAATCCCTGCCTATTAGCAGACCCTACTAATCCGAACGCAGCACCCGTACCTCTCACTGACCCGCCTTCGGACTATAACATGGTCGATCCGACCTACCACAACAGCGGATCGACAGCCACAACGTGCAACGGGTTCTTTACCTGTCCGGCTGGTACTGAATTAGCATTTGGAGTGCTTGAGCTTAATGGTCAAACCGCCTGTGTCGCCTTGCCATATTCGAACTCGTTGGATCGAAGCTTTGTATGTCCAACCCCTGCGAACGCTCCAATGACACCTGCTCTCGCTTGTGGAACACTCGCTTAATAGTTTTACAAATTCAGCACCAAACCTAGACAAGATTTACGCAAAAAATCTCTACATGATCATTTTATTTACTTCATTTCACCTGAAAGTAGTATATTTTGGCATGCAAAGTGTTGTATCTTTTTTTTGGGCTCCTAGAAAAAGACACCGGGACACCAGTTAGAAAAAGACACCGGCTTTTTTCTTTTCCTATCTTGCCTCCCCATACTATTTCTTAGAAAACCCGGTGTCTTTTTCTATGAGCCTTTTTCTGACATAGCATTACTCAGTTACATATGTCATTCATGAGTTTCTTACCGATACATCTGACAATACTGTCTTTGTGCTACTTCTTAATTGGTAGCGTTAAATATTGCCATTTTAAAATTATTGTCGGTTAATTTATTTCACATTATTTATTCGAACCTAACATATCGTTTGTAGCTGTTAGAATTTTAGGAATAAACTATTTGAGGAATAAATTCTTGTAAGTTAATTCTCTTAGAAAAATAACTATGTTGCATGAATAGAAAATGCCTGAAGCAAGAATAGGTTGAAGTTAGATGCAGATTCAGAAAGTTCAAATTTAGAAGAAATATTGGGAGTTACAGTACTAATTTTGAAAATTCCAAAAATCGGCTTGGTTCCACCTTTGACGCGAAACAGCTACGTAATAGATGAAGAAAAGGAGCAGCCCTGAAGATACAACAAAACAATAGGAGAGAAAGTATAGTTGAAAAAGAAAATTACAGCTATTTTCTAAACCCTACTCTATATTATTTTGTTTTTCTTGCTATTATATTGGCCTGTAATTTCCAAATTCAACCAAAAATTGATCAACAAAATAAGGAAGCTAATCAAATCCGAATCGATTTTTCTTTCCTTCCCTTTCCTCTCCGTGTCGTTTTCGCTGATCACTAGCCGAATCCAAATCTCTTTGTCTTTCATCTGAGAAAAATTCTTTCCTTCCTAATGGAAAGGCTATTTGGAGGGCATTCGTATTAGAAAGGAAACATGTGATTTCTGTTTAGGGATAATTTTGCGATGGCTACAATTACTCATAATTTAAGAGAATAACCAAGAGAAAGTAAATTATGACTTAAGTTATTTGATAAGCATCTTTGAATAAATCTTCTGAATGATATTTTGAACGAAATTAACGTAGACCTCTAAAATCTTAAATATTTTTAGATAATTTTAAAAGTTGTAAGAAATTCGGGAAATGAGGTAAGTGTCATTAAAATATAGCGG
Organism: Diploscapter pachys; assembly: GCA_002287525.1. Taxonomy (NCBI): domain Eukaryota; kingdom Metazoa; phylum Nematoda; class Chromadorea; order Rhabditida; family Rhabditidae; genus Diploscapter; species Diploscapter pachys. Next base: position 74,504 of record LIAE01009702.1, read on the forward strand.
AAGGATTAGATATCGTAAAGAAATAAAGAAACTTGGTTTATGAGTGGTCAATTGTCCAAGAAGAATATAAAAAGGGAAGATAATTTGCATTTGAGTGCGAAATAAGTAAGTCAAGATGGGGATATTTACGATCGAAGGAATGCACGAGAAGGGATAATCTCCCGTCAAGGATAAAATCGAAATAAGTCCTCTCGTTCTGAATATCTACAATTATATGGTGAAGATCATGATTTGCTAAACGATTTTCGAACTGTAAAATGAGTAGGTTCAAGATTTATTGGATTTTGGATTTTTAGCAAATCTTTCAGTATCGATTTTACAATTGTCTGAAATTAAAAAATTTTTTTTGATCATTTGCTTCTTAGCAACTATAGAAAGGTCAATACATTTATTTGGATACCAGCAAAGTTAGCAGGATGAAATTCCTAGCTAGACTGACTTCATTTCTATGCTCATTTTAGCATTCGAATCATGATCAGCACTGATTAAAAATCCTCGATAATTTTTAGATTTTGGATATGTAAAGTTCTGCGATTTTTATGTTCTCTCCTAATTTCCTTATTTATTTGCACACTATTTTTGCGTCGATACTTTCCCTTCTCCACCTGGACTGATTGCATAACTGTTGTGCGGTGCTCTGCCCGCTCCATTCCCCCATCCCTCCTCGGATAATTACATCCTGTCCGAAACCAATTTGCGGATTATTCACCCAACTTGATTTGCCGTAAAATCACCATAGACATTTGTAAATGATCCTATGCGGCAGGTTATCGCAAAGATACAATCTAAATCTGCGAAGAATTCCGAAAGAACCGAAAATTTGACACCTGGTGAACAAAGTATTTGACGGGCAACTGATAGATCTATTCAATTTAGTCCATTATTTTTGAAGGGCATCAAGAGTCTAATTTTCTGACAGTATGTTTTACGAAATATCATAGCCTAGAAGTGAAAAGATTGAAGGTCAGTATGTCTTGATGGGTTGCTTACAAATATTAAATACAAGAAAAACACACACACACACACACACACATTGAGCTTTTCATGATGAAATGTTTTAATATCTCATGGTCCCCGAAAAATCTGCCTTTTCCCAAAATTGGCGCGAAATTTTATGAGCTGAGAATTCTTTTCATCAATATTCAAAAAAGAAATAGAAACTGACGAAATAGTATTCGATATGAAGGGGAAAAGATTCAGAAAAGAATGAGATAGAGCTAATGTGGATAGTTCCCACGCCAACTAAATGCATTGGCAAGCAACGATGTGCGGGAGTCAGACGATGGGTCAGGCTGAAGTCAAATAAAAATATGCTACTGGCAGATAGTCTGTTTGGAGAGAATCATCTGGTCTATCTATGATAGGATACACGAAAAATCTGGGTCGTTCGAGATTAGCAGAGTGAAAATCAATAGGTTTCACTTCTGTCTGTTGAAAGGAATTGAACAGAATTTCGAATTCGAATGAGAAAAATTAACTATGTTCCACGTTTCTACTTGATAAAATTTAAATTTATAATGATGAGCCTTGTGCTTTTGTTGGGTGATTTGTTCAAGCATTATTATATGTTAAGAACACGTTATCAAGCCCGTCTGCTATGTTCTCAAGCCTCATTTTCATTTGCGGTAAGTCAATAGTGCTCTTCAAAGCAATCAACATTTGCATAGAAGCAATGAGAATCGAGCAGCTGACAAATTCTTAACAAAATGGCTGGAATATGGCACGGATGGAATGAAGACTCATTCAATTAGCAATTGATGGGGTGAAATATTGGTGAGCGGGAAATTCGCTCAACGGAAAATTTTGCATGAACCATTTGAAGATTGTATTATTTCCTTGGACTTCTAGAATTATTGAATAGTTTATTAGTTTGTCATTTTCATTATCAAATAATCTGGAACTGAACACAATAATGAAGATATCATGATTTCATTGAATCGAATCATTCAAAATCATATAACTTTCAAGGGAAGGATCAGCGAAATTTGTAACGATTTTGTTGCTCTCCATACCTATCGGCACTTGCTAAAGTCCTCTCACCTAATATATTCTTGCTTTTTGTTCCTTTGTGGAAGTGTTTAGCCTGCTTGCGGCAGGGTCAAATAGGGATTATCCCGGAAAGGAGAGGATCGGGAAGAGTGTCAAGAAGTCCGCTAAAAGGCATACCCCTGCGTCTTAGCTCGAACACTATCATTTGCATCACTGCGCTTCCAGCATTTCTTTAAAATTGCACCATTTCAGTTTTTCAGAAGATATTTTATGTAAAACTACATGCAGACTTCAATTTTTGAATTGAATATTGGTTCCAACCTGCTGATGCAATTATATTTTTCGAAAGATGAACATCCACAGAATATAATTCCTTAACTTTGAAGATGTTTTCCAAGATAATTTTTGAAACTGATCTCATAAAAAAAGAATCATTTCATCAAAATTTGCTCTTTCAATTTCACTATGTTTCAAAATTTTAAATTTGCTTCAATCGGTGGTCGTTATCGTTACGAATACAGATCTAAAAAGCTTCAAATTTTCTTCATCCATTCATTTTTGCTCATTTTGTTCCCTCAGTTCCGATTTTCCCTCGTTTTGCGTCTAAACCTGCCTCTTCTCTTCGGCGAAGTGCATTTGATTGTTTTGAGCGACCGAATTACGGTAGCTGCACATCGCAAAACGACAGAGACTCGAATAGACAGAGGGACGGGCAATTAGGAAGGGATTTGTAGGGGGAAAGTAGAGAGAATATAGGAAGCGATGAGAGGGCAGAGATAGAGAGGAATAAAAAGTCGCAAATGATGTGAAGCTCGAATAGGGTGGGTGTTTGAATCGGCCAAAACTAGATGTTTTCTAAACATCAAAGAAAAAATGGACGTAATGGTCAACAATTATGTTCATTTCTGAGATACAGTATTTTTTGGATTAAAATTGTGGAAAATAGTAATTTGTAGAAAGAAATGAAAAATTACTAAATTGAGAGAATTTCAATGCGATCTTAGATTTTATGGAGCATATCAAAATGAAATGGCCAATAATTATTTTCGATTGAATGATAAAATTCCTGATATCTTATAATGCACCAGAGGACTAAAAATTGACTTGAAATTATTTACAAAAATCCTAAAACTCTGAAACATAAAAATTATGTTCCCAATTTACCCAAAGTGTCTAATCACATACATTACACTACAGTATCTCATCTCATAGTTCATATATGCCAAAAGCATGCTCTATTTGTAACGGATGTGCTATATTCTATTTGCTAATCTGATTTCACTGAATCTCTAGTTTCTGCATACTATTTATCTATTTTTTCTCTAATGTCTCTAAAATTCTCGTTGTCTATCATCGTTTCTGCATATGGCTAGGCTAATCTCTTTACAATGTACTCGGTTTACTCTGCATTCCTTCGTACCTCACTTCCTCTTTAGGGCTATTTAATGACCATTTGGGTGTCAATAAACGGGAATTGCATGATCCGAGATATCGAGCACTCGATTTATTGTTTCATTACATATTTTTTTCCAATAGCCCGGATCTATCGAAGGTTAATTTTATGATAAAGTATATCAAATTTTTAAACATGCAAGTTCAACACATTTTTGATGGAACGATTATTTTGCAAAATTTATCAACACATTCCGAATCCTATGCTTCACGAAATTGCGTGGCAACTTAACTAAATGATACGATGATTCATTTTTGTTCAATTCTGAAACAACTTTATCGCAAAATTCAATAAATTACTTTCTATCACTTCCAATGAGCAAGAATTTTGAAACATCTTCCATCAACAATAGTGAAGATCCCTTGGTTTTCTAATACGGTGAATACAGACATAATTGTGCAGGTTGAATCGTTCTCCTTCTCCCTTTTCTAGCTTCTTTTTTGTCTCCTTTCTAACCGCACTCCATCGCCCCGTATCGGTCGCACTCAGTCGTGCGTGTCCCTTGCAAACAACAATCGTCCCTCCCGCATATTTTCACTTTTGCACCATTTCTGCAGCTACCGTAATCCCATTCTTTCGCTTTCTTTTTCTCTAGCAAGTTCCATTGAACTCTCAACGCGCTTTCATAAATAATCGATAAAGTTTACAACTGTAACAATGATGATCTGCGACATTTGGACGAAAATGGCAAATTACAAGCAAGGAAGACATGGTTTAGAAATTCAATAAGTTTGAAATAAGCTTCAAGGAGATCAAAAGCGATGTTGGCGGAATGCACAACTGACGAGTAGAATTCAGATCCAAATGTTGATCAATAATTTGAAAAAAAACAACAAATTTCTTCTTTCACAATTAAACCGTAACAATTATTCATATAACCAAAATTATTTCGAAACATATTTCAAAGCTAGAAAATGCAATATTAAATCGGCAGAATGATTCTTTTTCACATGGTCATAGTCTTTAAATTCAGCCCCCTAAAACCTGAATTATTGATAAACTTTCTTCCCTAGCAAGTATGACCTCGTGTTCGCCGTTCATCTGTCTGTCATCCTTATTGCGTAACTTCCTAACGAACCCGTACCTAACAGTCCAAATACCAGCCTTCCTGGCTTATCTCTCTCGTATCTTTTCTCTTCACACTCTCCCAAAACTGTTGCACGCTTATTTGTCAGACAGATATTTTGATTGACAGCTTAGAGAAATAACTAGGGTCCTATGCTATAGCATAGAAATCCAATAACAGCTGGAATATTTAGGATAATAAGAACGGCAAATATTATGAAACGTCTAATTTAATCAGGCAACAAAACGGAAGTATGCTCTGGGTTTGATACATGACAAATAACTATAACGCAATAGGAGATGGGTTGGTTGAGATTAGGTTAGATGTTGTCAGTTTTGGTTCGTGGCAATGAATTCAATAAATTTTTAAATTGTCACTGAATTTTTGGAACTCAATTTTGAAAAAATAAAATGAAATCTCCACTAATTTTAGACGCAAAATTTGATATCAGTGTGATGCTTTAAATCTGTCAACAACCCGAAATACCGTAACCCCAGATCCACTCAATATTGATATTCTTCTTTTTGGCACATTCTTCCTTCTCTCCGTGAGAGCGTCAAGAGTCATCGTTTAGTCATTGACTTCTCGAGAGGGCACTCTCTTCATTTCCCATTCTATTTCTCTCATTCTCTCTCTCTTTTCCGATTCTATTTTCGTGCTAAGACCCACCAATCTGGAGGGAAGGAAAGGGTGGCATAAGAAGAGCCCATTATACTAATTGGCTGGATAAATATTCCCACAAATGCAGAGAGCTTGAGACCGAATGAATTGGCAAATATGGTAGAGCCGGCATGGAAGAGTCAATTTGCATGAGTCTTTTTCAGAGTTCTTTCAAATTTTGGGAAATTCTATAACCGAACAACCACAACTTTGTTATGATATTGTGATGGAAATGCATGGGTATAAAAACTTCAATGGTGCCAAATGTCGAGATATTTAGAACGATCTGATGCTTCATGAAAAGTAGGGCATCGAATTTGTAGAGTCAATGTTTGCATGATGCCTTGATGAATAAAAAATAAAGAATTTTCAGAACTTCTGTAAAATATAGATGTCGAAATTTTTCGTCGTCGGTGAGGTGTGAATGACAATTCTTTTGGCCTCTCGTATAAATACTCGATGTCTAATCGCAATTGCACACAGACTTAGACATGGCTCAGGATGACTGGAATGAGTTTGAGTATGAACTCGGAAAAATCAATTCAAGATAAGAGCTGAATTAATCATGAAATAAATAATAAATATGTTCCACAAATGAAGAAAACATAAACTGGTTCAATCAATAGCATTTGCAATTTCTAAGACGAATTATATAAACATTAATAATAATAAAGATGTTTCGAAGAATTTACGAGTCAAAAAAGTCAAATAATTTGTTGTTCCGTAGTAATGTTGAAAGTCATCAAAGCGATATTTCAGCTCATAACTTCCGAAAGTTCGACTACTAGCGATAGTGGCGCTGCATCGATGGTATGCGAGTTGAAATGAAAGATCCAAAGTTCACTTTTCTCGCTATAATGCCACTTTTTCTCTAATTCTTATAAATTCTTCCCTACTTTCTCGATTTTCCGTTTCTTTTCTCTCTCGATTTTATCATTAACCTTTCTGTTCTCTCTCTTTCTCGTCTGCCCAAGGCGATGAGCCGGCTGAGCCACAGTGCTTAGTCGTGAGTCGAAAGGTCTTTCGACCAGGTTGCAGCATTTTTAAAAGTGCTGTGTCGTATACAAAATGGTTTTCAGATTTTATGCTAAAGCATCTGATAAGAGATATTTGAATTTTTTGATAAAATTCAATTTTTCATAATGATACTTCAGTCTCATTTGTTTCTCACTTCGTCGTGTATGCTTATGCTTCAAATCATCTCAAGATCAAGCTGATGAGATGGTAAAGCGATTGATCCAGATCTGACACCCTTCACACAAGTAATATCGCTATTTTTCTTTGTTCAATAATTTCCATCAAACTTCCCATAAATTTCTCGATATATTTCCATTTTGCGGCAAAATTCTCCTCCTATTATTTACTTTGGCGATGATACCCTGTTGCCAGTCGATCAAAAGACTCCACTCGCAAATCCTTCAATCAAAGGGGAAGGTCGGGTCGGTCCAAAAGGGCAAAATGAAAGAACTCCTCGCGCCAATCTGACCGTATTTGTGCTGCATCATTTGCTGTCAAACACGGCTATTAGAATGCTAAGAGACTCGGAGTAAAATTAATCCACTACGAGGAGAAAGCCGCACTGTCCTCAAAAAATGTACGGACCCTACCCACACAGCGGATTATTAATCTCCTACGTGGAAAGCCCCGCGTACTGTCACATATTCCTTTTGTCTTTAGATGTACCGGCAAAGTTGCCAAATAAATCAAATACTTCTCTCTTATATGAGTTAGATGAAGCTCCATGCTCAAACAATCTTTAGTATTTTTAGACTAAAAAATCTGTGCCCTTAGAACTTCTGAATACACTATCTTTTGCAAATTATCATCAATCTTCCATCACTATTTGTGAATTCTTGTGAATTTTTAAGATGAAAAACGCATAATTAGGCGTCGTTTACATCAAACTGCGAAAATAACAAGCCGATGAAAACTGCAAATTATCAGAATTTGGTTCTATCAATTGATGAGAGTGCGGTAATCCCTCTAGGAGGAAAGAGAAAGATAGTCCCTTGTATTGTATCGAGGGATAACTATTTGGTCGTCGAGAGAACGTATTTGACTTGGATTAACCTGAATATTTTCAAAGACTTTACTTTTACTTACTGTGAGGAAATCTAACAGTATCGAGGTTAGGTCAAGACAATATTTGACTTTTTTCGGAATGTTTAAAGATTTACTGGTATGTAATGATTTATCACGAGTATGTTTAATTTTCAGGTTTAGCATCGATTATCTTTACTCCCAGAATTTTTAAAGTTACTTTGTAAGAAAATTCAAACTTATTTTCATTTTCCTAATTTGTCTAATTGAAGTTCAGCTTCGAAATTTTATATTTTGCAAATTCGGAAAAAAATCCTTTCATTTCCTCGAAAACACTTATCGTTTTATCGAAATCTAAATCGCTTTCGCGGCATTTTTGTTGTTAAAAATAAACTCTCCCAAAAATCCTTATTTTCATCCTCCAACCGTCTTTCTGATCAGAACTAATAAGGGATATTCCGCTTATTTTCGTATCGGTGTCGTTTTTAATTTCAACAAGTATCTCTTATTTTAACATGTGCCCGGATTTTATCAGGCTTATCCTATAAATTTGCGTCTTGTGATATGTCGGGATTTTGCAATCTGTTCATTAGAGAATATTTCGACGTAGCTAAGGATGCATTTAGACTACAGTACACATTCATTTTACTAATGCATAATTTCATAATGCTTTTGGTGGATTCAGAGATTCAAAGAATGTTCAAAATTTGGATATGCCACATAGGAAATCGCTTCAACCTTGAAGAAAGAAATTATTATGATTTTTTTTCTATATCTGCCCAATAACGTGGAATTTATCCAAACGAATTGTACACCTTCAACTTCAACTTTCATTATCATTGATAAGATATCTTCAAGTCATACATTATGATGATTCTTTACTTTTTATGCTAATAGTGTTCGCCTTCTTCTGTCATATATTTTTTTGCATGTTTTGTTCGGTCTTTATCTCTCCCTTTCGGATTACCCCCTTCCCTAATCTCAGAAGATGGTCAGGTACGATCTTCGATTGCAGCTGGCCTTCGCCCTTCTTTTCTTTCTTCTTCTTCTTCTTTTCTGGACCTCTTATTTTTGGCGGCGACTATCTTAGAAAACCACTAGCTTGGTCAAGTGTATCGTATTTGAATTTTTGTCCTATGTTTAACTGATTCGAATAAAGTTTTCATTATTTCAATTACATCGATATTGTTTTATATAAAAAGTGATGGAACATAGACATTTATGAGGCATAATGGAAGAAGGCTAATATTTATATAATGAAAAATTCGTACCCACGCTCATGAAGCAAAATAACTAACAAGAAGATTTCGTAACAAAGTTAGCCAAAATCTCACAACATAAACACACAACAAATTTTTCATAGAATAAAGTTTTATTTTCTTGCTTTTTGCTGTACTCTACAATCGCCGTCGAACCAGCAAGTTAGAAAATCGATAATCGATATTCTGCCGAATTATCAGCCTTTCTGCCTCAGCCCAAAGACGTCTCGTTTTGGGTTTCCCAGCGCGTCTTCCAATGCGTATTTCAAGGTATAATATTTATTTAGGATTAAAGGCTCGCTATCAATCAAATTTTCGGTTTTATCACACATTCTTGTGCCACGACTAATACTTTCAAGGAGATATACGGGATGGCAAAAATGTTCTATATTTCAACATTACAGAAAGATCTTCTGGTTTCTATAGATTTTTGCATATCGCAGTCAAGAAGGGAGTTTTTGATAATGAGAGAGAATGTGAAAATGTACAGCTTCTCCTCCCATTCGAAAATGATTTATTGCACTGAAATTTTGAATTTACGACTTTCCAATAAATGTGCCATAATCTTCTGACGCAAATTCGTCCTCTTGAGATACTGTCTTTTTGATGCAATTTTAGATTTTTTTTAATATTGCGAGAGCTGAAATAACTTTTCTATGATCATTCTATATGGGTATTTCATAATTCATAAGCTCAATAATTCAATACATTTTGAAATTTCACGATATCATACTTTCAGGATATGCTAATTAGTGAAGTGAAAATGATGGAATACTTTTTGCTTACAAAATTATCTTCATTTATATTTATTTTACTATTTGAACCTTTCTGTTTTCAAAATCCACGGAACTTCAACCTTTGCCTGAATCTGGTTGACATTTATTCTTCAATATCAATGCTGACTTTAGCAGATTACACGATAACACATCCTGTTGCATACTTAGAGACCGCCAATAGTTTTGCAAAATAATCATTTTTAGTTATTTTCTTCTCTAAATGATCAAATTCGATATGACTAAGACATTTGCGAAGAAAAATCGAATAAAAATCTTTTTGACCGAAAATAAAGCATCGAAAAGTCATCAAAACGAACACGATCGTACGGACGCTTCCTGATATATTCTTTTATCAAAATTCATTTCTTCGAATAGTTCATCGAATTTGATTATTCCGATTCGTCCCGATCCACTTTGAAAGGTGGTTGCTTCCCATTTTTGAGTTCCAAATGAACACTTTTGAACAAGTTTGAGCAAAAGCGAAAATGCGAAGGGAAGGAGCTTGGTTTGCGGTCCCTATGCATACTTTCGATTTCTGTCTTCATCTAACGTGACTTTCTCGATTCCTTCTGCTAAACAACTGACATTTTTACAAAGCCTTCGTCCATTTTCATCAAATCACTCGTTGTTTCTTCACGAAATCATGAGGTTTTTCGCCAAAATAGTCGTAATTTAGTGCATTTGGGGAAAAATATCGTCTGATTGAAATTCTGTAATCCTTCGAAATCTTATGGAACTCAGGATTTCCTCTGGTAGCTCTGATAGCCAAGGAACGAAATTCGACTAATGGATTCCAAAATTCTGTAGGCTTTGCGAATAATCACAGGCTTATTCGGGTCTTATCGCAAGTCTCGGGATGGATTATTTTACCAGCGCACTCTGTATCATTGGCGTAGTCTTAAAATCATATCAGCTAATGCATTCCCTGCGCGCCACAAATGCGCTGATTATCACGGCTTTGGGAGCTCAAATTTCGAAAAATCTTGCGACGTCTTGGGCAAAAGCTCGAATTTGCCTGATATCTGCTGGATTACATATCGAAAAATCCCGTGATTATTAGAGCAACTCTCTAATTTTCGCTTGATATCTCGCTGATAAAAGTTCCAATTTGTCTAATGGACAAATCCGACGAAATCTGGGGATTTCTGGAGGATTGAAGTAGAGCGACGCCGCGAGGTGCGGCGTCTCCTTGTGCTGACGTCTACAGTCGAATATCCCCGGCTCAGCCCCCGAGCTCATCCATTTTTCCGATTGTACAACCCCACAGACGGTCGGCTCCCGAATATTTATACCAACAGGTAAAATTCTAGCCGAACTACTCTGACGATTAATCCAGTCTCAGGTACGTAAAATTCCCTACTTCAACACGTCGAAACAAATACTACCATTTTTTCCGTAAGATGTTCAATTTTATGAGTGTAATACGCCGGAAGATTAAAAACTTACAAATTTCCAAAATTGTTCAAACATTTTGAAACGAATATTCGAACCTTTCGTCGCGAAAAATTTGATAAGAAAAGTTGAAACGAAAAATCTAGGCAAAGAAATGACGATAAGAGTTTAACGAGTCGTAAAATTCGGGTATTCGAAAATACCGTATTATATGAACAATTTTTTAACGAAAAAAAGTCTTGCATAAAATTCGTATCTAGTTAAAAAATTTTCCCATCAAAGGCAAATTAGAGTTTATCTCTCTCAAATCCCTTCTTATATCAAAATGCCATACAAAAGGAAATCCTTACTATCTCACGAAATCCCCAAAACTCCCAAAAAAAGGCTAAATTTCATGATAATCTCGAACCTAACTTACCCCCGGCACGGTCTTTTCCTTGATCGTTTACCAGGGAAAACGACTCGCTTGCGAGAGTCGCGGGACTCTTCGCTCCGCCCCCTGCGCATTCCATTGGTTTGCCCCTGTCGAGGCGGGCCAACGGTAGTCTCTCAATTGTGAGTGAGAGAGATGCAAAGGGAGGAGTTCTCTCGTATGGTTTGATGAGGACGATCGTTTTCTTTTCTCTCATCATTCCCCCACTATTTCCCCGCTTTCTCCTTTCTCAGCCCCATAATTGCAGCACTATTTTGTGACCGCACCGCGTTCGCGACGCGCCCGAAAGTGGGCGGCGCGAGCGGATTGTCGGTGGGGAAATCGCATTTGTGGCGCTCAGCTGCAGATGATGCTCCCATGAGGAGCGCATTCGAGCGTGCCTGGGCCCTCTCGAATTTATCAACTATCTCACCGTCAACCTCTACTTTTCACTTACTATCATCCCCACTACAGCCTCGGAGCGCTCCAGCGGTTTAAGTCGTTTTTAATCAGCTTTCGAGTTAGGAAAGGACCCCGGGTCAGGCAGAGAATTACGCTTAACCCGTGCTAAATCCGCTCTGACCCGCGAGCCGCGCGTCCCCTGTCGGCGCGCGCGCCGAGTGACCACTGGAATCTGAGGCAGCGGTGCGTTCTCAGCGCTCCACCGGGATTTTCAACCACCACCCACCCAAAACCCCCGATTATCCTCATCAGCTTACCCAAATTGCCAGCATAAGCTATGAAAATGTGGAGAGTAGCAGTGATAGAGGATAGGCCGGATGAGCCGCCAAATAATCCGGCATCAGGCATTCAGCGACGCCCAAGCAAATCGTGATCATCCCCAAACATTATCAAACAGATTATTCCGAAAACCGCAGCCAATCCCAAATCAAAATCAATATTCTTACTCGACTGATCCTCGCTTATTGGGGGATTTCAAATAATCCACATCGAATTTGTCTCATTCATTCATGCTATAATCGCTTACGTCAATATTTCACTATACTCGTTCTCGAAACTTCTGCATTATATTCTTATTTGTTATTTCAGAAAGATATTCACAATATTTACATTTTTCTAGATCTTTCTGATGCTTTTTGCGATCATATTCTTTCTTGACGAGTCTGCCTCTTCGTTAAAATTTGCTGAAATCCAATTCTGGGAATTTCGAAAATTGATATCCCATCTGAAGACCGATGACTTTCGAAATGAAATTTCATAGATTATTCGAAAATACGCTAGCCCTAAACAAAATGACTATCGTTCGATTTTTCCCTTGCTATCCTCGAGTGGTTACTGTAGCCTCCCCAGCAGCAGGGCCTTTCCTCTCTACTTTCTCAAATTTCCCCTTCCCTTCGCCTATTCGTCCTCGCTCTTTGCAACGCTCTGATTCGTATTATTTCGATCGATAATCATAAAAAATAATCGTTTTAGTCGAATTCTAATCGGGCGCTTTCAGGATTCTCATCCCGCTGCCCACACTCGAAGCAACCCTGGATCCCACCAAAGACTCCATCATGAATGGAAGTAGCTTTGTAAGTTGTTCTTCAATTTGGCCAAATAGATCAGTCGTTAATCTGTTGGAGATAAATATTCTCTCATGTTCTAGCGCGGGTCGATTTCATTGTGTGTGTGTGTTTTTTTTCCAAAATTCGACCCAACAACATTACCTAAGCAGCTTAGCGCGTGCGCGTCTTTGCATTCGAGTTTCAAGACTTTGAGTCTGTTTGAATATTTACTGAGTGTGGAAGGCACTTCGGGTAAAGGTAAAAGAGTAAATCGTCTAGAGTCGGAGAAGTTGTTGCGTCCTGAGGACAAAAGTTATAAATTCATTTCAAACTTCACATCCAACTCATTTAAGTATGACGTTAAAGTGAGGTTGTAGCTTGTTTTTTGAAACTGTAGGAATTCGATTTAAGCGAAGGCTCCAATTTTCAATCATTTCTCACAACTCTGATACTGAGTTTATGCGTCCTTCATCTTTCGCCCGCACTATTTCGTTTTGTATGCTCTGGGAAGCGATTACGCGGTTTTAGAGGCAACTGATCCCGGATAAAACCTCGTGTCTCAACGGCACGAGGAAGGGGCATTGGAAGAAAAGAGGTACAAGACGAGACTCAGAGAGTGGACACAAAGCTGCCGTAAGCGGCAAATAAACACATTGTCGAATTGGCAGATTTGGGCGAGCGAGAGTGGCTACTTGAGAGGAACTCTAATAATCCGAACAATTGTTTTACTACTTCAAGATAATCTTATTGAACAGTTAGAAAGAAAAATCATTCGAATTCTTGCGATCGTGGAACTATGTGAATGAGACATGATACTGCTACTGGATAAAATAGATCCTGTCTACATTTGTTTGAAACATAAATGGCAATTTTCAGCCGGTACCCTACATACCGAACGTGTCCTCAGCTCAGAGTATGGCCAACATGACTGCAGCGGCGTATTTTGGGAATAAGGTTTGTGACAGGCCCAAGTATTCACAATCATCTGGAACACTTTGATCAATTATCCAAACTTTTGAAACATGTTAATCTTTTAACGAATTCGTTCGCGAATATTCTGTCCAGAAACTTGATGAAAACGTTTCAAAGTAAATCTTATCTAATGACACAATCAATTATTTGACGCCGCCAATTGGATGACCGACTAAGTATCTCTGCAAAAATTTAAGATTTAGGGAGTCTACGCCGCTTCGCATCTCGGATTCCCAACCGCACCACCGCACAACTTCCTCCAGGCCGGCATGAATATGAGCTACATTGGTGGAACGCTGTCTGATTGCCAGCCAGCATTGGGTTGGAATGCAGCTGCACCGCCTAGGTATAGAATAAGTTTCGAAGAAAACTAGATCTTTGAATTTGAGCCATGCCATCAATGACATATTTAGGGTTTGTATCCGTGTGCTTTTTTGTTGTAAATAGTTTCATTACGATCTAGTGATCAACAGATTTTGTGCTATCTTCATTCTAAAATTTGTCTAAACTTATCCAATCACTTCAGAAAGCAACGTCGTGAGCGCACAACCTTCACCCGAAGCCAACTTGAGATTCTCGAATCGTACTTCTGTAAGACTCGTTACCCGGATATTTTCATGCGCGAGGACATGGCCCACAAAATCCAGCTGCCAGAAAGTCGAGTTCAGGCGAGTTTTTGATTACTTTGAAACTTTCGTTGTACTAATAATTTCTCCAGTGCGCTGCAAAATGGTTACCATCGATAAATTGTCGGGCTTCTTCGAACTTTCTCTATCATTTTGACTTGGCCAAAAATTAGACTACTTAAAAAAACTGAATCCTGTTGTAATCAGAAAAGTCTTCGCTTTTTCCAGCACTTTCTTTTTGCAAAAATCTTCTCATTAGGTCGATTTTCGGGGGTAGCGTTGCGAACGCACGGGTAAAAATCGAAAAGGGTGAACTTTCTTTCGAAGATAAAAAATTTCGACGATGTTTTCGGGGGTAGCTTTTGTTTCTTTCTCTAAGATTCCTTGCTATTTCTTCGTATGACCTCTTTTAGTCTCTCATTCTCTTGTAGTCTATCGTTGATTTCCCTTTAGGCAAAATGCGGTGTGCGGGGACCGAAACTTCAGTCTATGAAAAACGCGCAGGGGAAAAGGGAAGGACGAGTTGTGTTTGCTAGAGGGATTACGGTAGGGGAACGGGTTGGAAGGGAATGAGAAAAAAAGAGTTAGAGAAAAAAAATAGAGAGAAATTATCAGAGAGGAAAAGATCGAGGCAAAAGGTACACCCAGGCCCCTTCCTTTTCCTCCCTTTCATACACACATACACACACAACTCTGATTGAACATACCAAATCGATTAATTAGTTCGAAACTGAAAATATCACAACGCATAAAATAATATAATGCAGTTTTAATATCGAAGATGGGGGTATTTAGTCAAATAATTTGAAGAAATTGAAAATGTTTCAAGTTTTTAGGTATCAAGAAAGTAAATAGTCATTCTGATGTGCAATAATTATTGTTAATTTTGAAACTTCATAAGGGCTTTAATGTACAGCAGAATAAGCAGCGAAATTAATAAAGTTAAAGTGAGATCGAGGTGTCAAAAGCTTCAGAAATATAACTAAAAAATATTTCTAGGTGTGGTTCAAGAACCGTCGTGCTAAGGCCCGTCAGCAGAAGAAGGCAGCTCAACAGAACGGCCAGGCCGGGCCGAGTGTGAGTTCAAATGGATTGGCTTCAAGCAACGAGGGATCGACTTCGGCCGGAAGCTCCACTAACAGTGATTCGGCTGAGGTAATAGCTGTTAAGTTTCAGAAAATATTGGGAAATATTTTGTAAAATAGAATAATAGTTCGAGTTCGTTTTTCGTGTTAATAATTTATGAAAGATTATATTATGCATTTCTCCACACAGTTTTGACAGCAGAACACACGTGATTTTTCAAAACAACCTATTAGATTTCTTGAAATATGGATTAAAAAAATTCAACTTAACTTCAGGTGAAAACCGAAGATTCCGCTGAGCCTAACCTTTCCGAACCTTCTGGATCTCCTACCGTAGCAGTAGATGATATCAAGCCAGGTAAATTTTGGAAAAAACTTTCGGCCTTTCAAGTTCAAATCACTTTCCTAACTGTACAGAAAGCATTTCAGTATAACGCAATCATGAGGATCCAAAAATAATTCGATATTTTCAGCCTGCACAATTTCCTCGTCGTCAGCCGCCAGCTACTTGCCAAACGTCTCGCCAACCAACACCTACAGTAATTCATCGTTCAGACCTCAGGCACAATATCCTTATGGTAGATTTTCGAATCTATACTACTCAAGTAATGAATGAAAAAGAAGACTGCGTTTCAAAAGAATAGCTGCATCAGTTAGTTTTGAAGAATTTGTTTCTACTGTTGGTCGATTATCATACTTATCATAAAGAGCTGAAATCGAGAATAGTCAGTTTAAAGTCTAGAAATTAGCCACGTTTCTAAGGGGCATTTGTTTCAGTGAGTTTTAACGAAGTTGTTCAATATGCCAAACAGAATCCTAAATTTTGTATAGTTAATCAAAATAAAAAAAAATCGACATCATTCATTCTAATTTCACGTTTAGTTTCAGGAGCGTCATATCAGCCGCTGGATTTCTACAACAGCTACACGCAAGCGAACGCCAACGGCGTCAACCCCTACGACTGGGGTCAATTCAAGACGATGGGATAAATCTTTATTTTAAAAAACCCAAACGAATTTTCGACACCCCGAATTTCGACGCTTCGAAATCCCGGGCATCAACGAAAATTCGCGACTTTTCTCCGTGTAAACTCGAATGTTGCCGTTGACTTTAAAAATCGATCATCAAAAGATATTTCCTAGATTTTTCAAGTCAACAATAACAATGCCCACGCACCATAGACTCAATTCTTGGGTTACACAAACTCAAACTGTTTCAATGATGTTTCAAGTTAAAATCGGTTCGCAGTCTCAAAGCAAATGATTTGATACTATTAGAGATGTGGTTTTCAATGTTTCAGAAAAATTCTAGTAGTTTTGCAAATGAAATTCAATAATTCGATTGCTGTTTTTGTAGATTTATCAAATTTACAATGATTACACAAAATTTTATCTGAAAATCACAACT
Source organism: Diploscapter pachys (assembly GCA_002287525.1). Classification (NCBI taxonomy): domain Eukaryota; kingdom Metazoa; phylum Nematoda; class Chromadorea; order Rhabditida; family Rhabditidae; genus Diploscapter; species Diploscapter pachys. Next base: position 91,149 of record LIAE01009702.1, read on the forward strand.
CAAAATTTTCAGCTTTTAATGTTTTTTTTCAATAATCAACGATGTTCGTGTGTAGATTTGGTGTGTCGTCGCAAATTTCTGAATTCTCTCCTCTCTGTGATTGTGCGGCTCTCTTTTCATTCATCGTCATGATTCGTTTGATCGTGTTTGTAAATTCCATTTCTCAACCTTGTACTTCATTTATTTTCAAATGACATTTTTAGGAAACTTGAATCCATTGTAAAATTTTCCGAGAAAATGCAAAATAAGTCTAATTTTTAAACAAATTTTTTAGATAATTTTGCGAAAAATCCAAGTTTTCTTGATTCATCTTTATGATTTTTGTACTCTCAAATATGCACCAGTGATTTTCGACTGCTCTCTAATGCAAACTACCCCTTTATAAATTACGCAAACCTTTTGATATTTTAATCAAATTCATTATTTAATTTTAGTAACAACGTAACAATATCAATATCATTCGCGTTAGTGGATTGTGATTTTCATGGTTTTATTCGAGATTTTATAAGAATAGAGAATTTCGTCAAACATGTAAACTTTGTAGACTTTTATATTTGCATTTTTAAGATTTTCAGTTTTTTCCTAGATTTTTAGACAATTGATTTTTCTCAAAAGACATATTGACATCCAAGCTTTATCAACACATCTTCGCAAAATAATTTACAAATTTTAATTTTAAAAAATACTTTCGCGTGTCTCGTGACTCTTTGTCTTGTAATCAAAATATTGAAAGTTTATTTTATTGCACAAGAAAAATAAATTCATGCTAGTTAATGTTGAAATATGCTGCATGAAAATTTTGGATTACTTAAAATTCTTAGCATAATATTGTGGGATCATGTTGTCTCATCATAACAATAATAAATTTAAAAATATCCATCTAAACAAGCCTATAATTTCCACCTCAGATTAATTCTCAAATAGACTTCACGCAAATTCAAATCATTATCGTCATTTTGAGCAATAATATTCTATCCATTCGTCTCGGTGTCTCAACAAAACTAAACTATTATCTATCAAAATATCATTTTTCTTGAAACTCATAGTTTTACCTGATCTCCTTGTGATAGGTTTCTTTTCTTGCTTTTTCCTCGAAGATCATCGCTTAACTCAATCGTCTGACGGGAAAAGAAGGGATTTCCTTCATTCAATTTGGGACTTTTATGAAAAACGAGTTTCACGAGGTCAACCACAA
>LIAE01009702.1:92361-151817 GCA_002287525.1 Diploscapter pachys
TTCAGTTGACTAGCTATCATTTGAAACGGAGTTTTTTTCGTATCATCTCATTCTCCACAAAATTTACACTTCGATTATTACGCTTCAGCTTACCTCGTAATTAATCAGGAATATATAAATTTTTAATGCCCATTTGCTTTTCAGATATTTCAAAATCTTAATTATCGAATTTTCATTGATGGCATAAAATGAGCTAAATTATTTACCGAAGCCATGCATCAGAAGAAAAAATAATATAAAGTTTTGTTCTCCATAGTCTTTCCTTTCCACCTAATCCTGTGTTATTTCTGCCACTCAATTGATGTCGATCTTCAATTCTTTTCAGGCTCTAGCACTCCATTTGTTCAAGTACCGCTAATCTCCATTCATTATTTGATAAGTTTTCACAGAATATTCAGACTATTTTTTTTTAAATAGTTTTTTTTCCTTCGGTAAAATATTGTATGCTTGAAATTTATGATAAAAATTTTCATTCTTTGCTATCTTTTAGTCTTATCCTTCAAAAATATTGTGTTTTGAAAACCGATTTCCATTTTTGTCACCTACCTTCAGCAAAAAAGAGGATGCAAATTTCCATTTTGCGTCTCCATGACTTTGAATAGAATATGGAATTTTTGGCCCCCGAGTATCCATCATTTTTGACTTTTTGAGTCAATTTTGCGACCATTTCCTTTGTTATGCTAAAAATAGCCGAACATTTCGTCTTTACAAAGAAAGAAATCTACTTTTTCTGGGGTCGATAATAAAACTTCGCGAAAGATATGAAGTTTAGCAATTTCTCGTTTGTGTTTTTGAAAATTTCGAAAAATAATTCTCGTTTTTTTTCTCTGGGTCGCTGGTAAATTTTTACAAAAATACAAAGTTCAAAGATTTTTTCTTTCGTTATTTTTCTTACAACACTAAAAATATCTCTAGATTAATGTTTTTTGAAAGATTCTTTAGTTTTTTTCGGGGTTGTTGGTAAAATTTCGTGAAAGATACGAAGTTCAACGACTTTTCGACGGAGAATTTGAACCATCATGTAAAATCTCATTCTGTCGCGACAATATTTACCTAACCACTTCACGAATGAGCTGTTATCACTGTCATGCAATATCTTCTTGAATATCATCGCTGTTTACTCGTGGATCTACAGATCTATCAATAATGATAGCACATTTTGCCAGGTTTAAAATTACTTCTTGCGTAATTCAATAGGATTAAAAATTTGAATTCTTTGAAATCGTCAATAGAAATTTTCATTTAAATAATGCTGATATCTTCGCGATCCGCACATTCTGAAGATTATTTTGATGCCAAATTTACCATAGCAACATTTTCTTATATAAAGGATGATTGAAGTCTCTAAGAAAATCTCAAAAACCCAATTCGATATTAAAATTGTTGCTAAATTTATCGTCCCGCAAATTTTCCGGGGGTTATTTTACGGTCTCATGAAATTAGCGAAAACGATATTGAAACGTTCATAAAATTTTATGCGCTCATCTGAACCCTCTTCAGAGGACATAACTATTTCTTCTGGGTTGAATTGGTCGTGCTATGTCCTTCCAATGTCTCTATCTTTATCCTCGCTTGAGCTAAAATTTGTCGGCATTCAGAAAAGTGATGAAGATATCCAATTTTGTGCAGATAATTATGGCATTTTGAGCTATTTGGAAAAATAACCTGATAGAATGGTCCATTTTATCAAAAAGAGCATTTAATCATGTTTTGATCCTAAAATTTTATTCGGATATCTTATCTCAGATTTATGACATCATTTTTTAATCAGTAAATTTAATAAAATCGTCATAATTTCATTAAAACGCACTTTCCTGAAATAATTCATTTTTCACCCCACAAATCTATATTTATTTCTGAATATCATCATGTTTGCATAACGATGTTTCATGTCTTTTCGCACATTAATTTTGAAAATAAACTGAAAGATTTTCGTTCAAACTACGTAAATCCATCGAATCATTGCTATGAATTTTTTGACATTTTAAAAGCAACACGGATATCTATTATTATGCTCATGATGTAGAAAACTTGAATTAGTTTTCATAATTTTCTATCGTAGATTTTAAAAGCCTGAAAAAACGTTTGCAAACATTTTATCTTTGATCACTCTGGCACAAGTGTACCACTCTTACTAATTATCATATTCCGCAAATTTTCACTGCTCAGATTAGATAATTTTTGAATTGCTCATTAAAACATGTCGTTAACAATAAGCTTAATCTTCAGAGATGAAAATGAAAATCATATCGTACGTTTTTAAATTCTTTTGCGCAGGTTTTATAACTTTCAGTTGATTCATACGTCGTATATCGATGCAATAATATTTTAGTTAATGATTTTTTTTCCAGATTTCACTCGTGGTCACTGTCGACTCTTCATGAATGTTGCTCTACTCATAAGCATCTTCATTCATTTGAGCAGGTTTATTTTTAATTTTTAATCTTCTTTAAAATATTCAATAAAAAATTTCAGAGCCTACAACCAAGCAGGCGAAAAGGCACGGATCCTCGAGGATTCTTTCGAGGTGAAAATCGAAATTTTGGATAAAATTTTGACAATTGAAGTTTTCAGCGCGACATTTCCGCGCTCGACACGCTCATCGATGAAATTGAAGCGGGTAAACTTTCGGTCGAACGAAAATCAACCACTCACAAGCCTAGGATATTCAATAGGTAAAAATTTGAAACTTTTGAACAATTAGACTATTTTCTTGGCTTCTCATTTTTCCTTGAAAATTGAAAGAAAAATTTAAACAATTTTAGAAATCACCATAGAACCACAATCAATAGGCCAATAAGTGTCTTCAAAGATCGAGTCTCGATAGGGCCAAAATCATCAGAAGAATACGACCAAGATGAAAACCGAATGGGTCACATGAATATGAATGAGAGGTAACTTTTATATTTTAAATTTTCATAATAATGCATAAATGACAACGAGAATATCACAAGAAGTAGTATGTTGGTCCAAAAGTTTCATGAAAGATATCAAATTTTATCATCCTGATCTTCACTTCAATAAGAAAGTCACACCAAACCAGTTGTCAAAGCTTCACAATAGCGAATCCCATGTAAACAATATTGCTGTACACTGTCTCGTGTTTATTAAAATTGCTAAATATAAAATCAGGACAGGTGAGACGGGAAGAAAGGAACAAAAATCGATAACCATAATCCTAGGTTGAGATTTTTTAAAATTACCTTTCTATATTTTATTTTTCAAAGTTCAATTATCATTTCCATTAACATCATATTACGGTATATTGCCGCTATTTTAATTTCATGCGAGTGGGGCGCGCAGGCTAATGACGTTGTTTTCTATTGCTAATGAACATGATATCGTGGCTGTAAGTATGCTACAAAATTTTACAAGTTATCTTTGAACATACCATTGCCCACTCGTTTTCTGCCATATCAAATCAAAGTTACAAGAAATAGACATTCAAAATTACATAAACCTATGACGACGCAATATTTTGAACTTTAAAATCTCAAAAACACGTACTAAATCTCTGAAATGACTAATATATTTTATTGATGTTGCGCAGTTTTGCATCTTTTCCTAACAATCGACGCATCTCACTGAGCGCGTCATTTTGCATGCGAAATTGGGCGTTTTCCGCAAAATATTCGATCGACTTGTGCGACCTGAAACCTCGAGCTTCCAGCCAAAAGGAACTTACGTAATCCGACAGCTTTAGCCACTACGCCATTCATATCACGTTTTCGTCTTTTATTTATGTTATTTGTTTTGTATCATATTTTCCTCATGCTTTTGATTGTTATCCAATTATAGAATTTTTCGTAATTTTGCATATTTGCGGTAAAAAACAAAGATATGACGACGCCGAACACAATGAATGGTAAGAATTTTAAAGGGAAAATATGAAAATTCAAAGAAGCAGTCGAATATTTGAAAAACCACGCTTTTCTGAAAGATTCCCACCCCATTCGAAAAGGCAGAACTATAGCTTTTCGTAAATATTTTAGAAATTCAAAGAAAAAGTGGCCAAATTTAGCAAGTATGCTAATTTTATTAGAGCTCATTAGATTTTGGCTGGTCTATGAAAACTTATGCCGAAAGAAATGCCAATTTTATGATGGATCGAGATTTTTTCCAATAAATTTTTGCAATAATGGAAAATTTTAAAAATTCTAAAACGTTGAACATCTTTTATGAAAAAAATGAAATAAATCGGTGATGCTTTATGTTCTTTTTCCCTTATGTCTAAAGTCTTGTTCTGCTCTGAAACTGAAAATCTCCATCAAATAAGGAAATGCGATAGGAAGGCCGAATGAGCGGGGAAAAAGTAAAGACACTGCAAAAACGAGTTACAAGTGCGCGAAAAATGTGCACAGAAATATGTGAGAATGGATCATCGAATGAAACGAGTTGGGAAAAACGGGGTTCGTGACATCAAAAATGATGGTTAGTTTCGAAATTCGTTCTTTTTCTTCTGAATTCGAAGAGAAACCAAATTTAATGTAGAAATCCTATTTTCATTCCTAGAGTGTTACAAGCTTGAATTGCTCGAATTCTTAGATCTATTCTCAGTTTTCAAAATTTATGCTAGGAAAAATGTTTGACGATTCAAAATATCTGTCACAAAGCTTTAAAATATGATAGGCGGTATTGGTTCTATTGTTTTATTTCCTCTAGACATTTCTAGAATTGTGAGCGGCCTCAATTTTCGATATTTTTCCAGAGATCTCCATATTTTATCACATCATTTTTGAATTTCCAAAAATTCAACACCAATCTTCAAAAACTGCCTCCTTCTCTATTCTACCTTTCAAGTAGCAATCCACCCTCTTGTATTTTCTATCTCTATCTTTTTCTCTAACAATGAGCCGTTTCTCTAGTCATTCCACTTCTTTATTTCCTTATTTCTTTACTCTAATAGCCCTGCCTCTGGAATGGGGCCGACCCGATCACATTTCAATGCCCATAACTGTGGCTTGACGCTAACGCTACGAGTATTTCTGTGATTAACACTTTTGCGCATAGATTTTTGATCTTTCGTGCTATGTTTCAAGTCAGAGGATTTGGAATGTAGTCAAAATAAGAATGATTCTTGCAAGCTGTAAGTTTTGTTCATTTTTATGCAACGCTACTAACTGATCAATGTGCTTAGGATGTATAATTTTATCCATATTTAAAAAAAAAAATAAGGAAGTGTCTATCCATTATAAAATTATCAGACGTTTTCAATTGTTTCAATATCTTAAAATTTCTCGTTTTTGCGCCTCTTCAAAACGGTAACGAATAATTCTGATGCAAGGACATCAAGAGTAAAACGGATTTATTCATTTTACTTCAAAATTTGAAAGCGTTGTCTCAAATTTTACTTCAAATTTTAATTTCAAGTAAATTTACCGATAATAATTTCGAACAATAGGCGATTTCGATGCGCTAATCTTGCACAGTGTAAAAATTAAGTAATCTTATTGTTTGTTATAAATTTGAGGATATTTGCATTTAATATCGTCACATCTAGCAAACCCTTATAAGCATCAAATTTTACTATTCCTATTATAAGTCTTCCAATTTTAATCGTAGAACCGGCATTTATATGCGTTGGAAACGTGAAATATCAGCAACATCAATATTTTCTTTCTTATATTTTTCATTTTTTCTGCAATAAATCCCATAAAATTCATAAATCCATCAAAATCTCAGAACTTTCTTTGGTTTTTCATCTTGCTGACCATTTCTTTGTGAATCTTGAAATTCTTTCCCAATTATTATCATCAAATTTTCTTCCTTCGCCTCTCTCAAATTCTTTCTTCTTTGTCCGAAAATTTGAGAAATTTCCGTAATTTCCGAATTTCCGCATCCCGTATTTGTCACATTTCGAGCTGCTCTTTTATCCCCTTTTTAGCCCTTCTCCTTTGTAGTATTTTTCTTTCTTCTCACTTCGCGGTCGCTCTTTATTGGCTTCTTTTCAATTTTTCTATGATATTTTTCAACAATATGAGTTAGCCAAGTTGAAAAATAAAATCTAGATAGCTTTTCTCAAAATGTATATATTTTTAAAAATTTACTTAACATTTTTATAGGTTCCAAGCAATTAGCATAACTTGAATATTTTCAAATTATTCATTCCACGATGCATCATCAAAAGTTAGGAAATAAGATCTGCGACAATAATTTTCGTTAATTTGGAATTTCTTAAATCTCACCGTCGGTAATTTTCCATCCAAAAATTGTCAGCATAACTTAGGCCACAAGCTTGTCCGACATCCATATTCATCTACTTGAAACTCTTTCTTCGCTCGTTCTCATTAGCTTCGTTCTCTAACTCTTTCGCCTTCTTTGTCCGGTTATTCTCCATCTTTTCCCCTAATAATTTCCGTCTTTATATCATTTTTCGTCAATTTTCTCTGCTAATATCTTCGTTTTTCGTGCTCTCTGCCTATCGTTGTTCTCAATTTTACATTCGCGTCTTTAGAGGACCCTGCTTCTGTCCTTACTCACTAAATGCGACACTGCGGTTTCGGATCTAACTCGGGATTTTACCGAATTCGACTATTTCTCCTGATTTCTGGGGGATAATTTTGAGTCCCAAAATAATTTTACTCACAAAATTCTAAATTTATTCCTAAAATTTCTAAATTTCTATACGATCCTAGAATTTTTTTTCCGGAAATATTACGTTTAAAAAATTTGCTGAAAACTGACCGAAAATTAGTTTTCCTCGAAAAATTGCGAGGGCCAGCCCTAATGAATGTGCCCAAAACGTTCGAGCACCAATCGGCCAATTATCGTTGCGTTGCTTCAATTATAATCATCCTCGTGGGAATTCTAATAGAGCTTGGGTAAGCGTGAATGATAAGTCCAAATAGCAAAAATAATCGGTTACGATTATGCAAAACAGGAAAATATTTTGTCGAAATCATAAATCACTCAGAAAAGTCTTGTAACATCATACCACGAAATATCATGAAGATAAGTGTTCTTGTAAAAAGTATCCACGGTAGTACTTTTTGTTCATTTAGCACGAACTTTATCTTTTTTCAAAGGCTCGACAAACGAGTAAACATGAGTCAAATTAGAAAGATTTTTACATCATTATATTCCTTAGGAGACGTAGCTTCATAGCATCATAAAATGTTATCAAAATCGATAAAATATGAAGCACTAGCACGAGCTAACTCGTACTTAAGTGTTGCTTTAACACGAGGGTAGCTCTAACTTTTGAGCAAAAGATACTACCACGGGTCTTTCAATACCTTGCTTGCTTAATTCGTAAAATAATGACTTGAGGTTGCAACGTGTATCATAAACTTATCATATGCAGTCTGGTATCATTATAACATGAAATTCTATGATGATATGAGAGCTTATGAAACATCTTTTTTCATTTCACGATGTCACAAGTGTTCCTCAAGAAGTTATTTTAGTGACGCCGACGCCTCTACTGACACCGAGATCATCAAGAAACTCCTTGGCCGAGGCTACGATTGGCGCGTCAGACCTCCAGGCATCAACCTAACTATTCCAGGTAAGAAAGATCACGTGCGAAGACAAGTATCGAATAACAAATGGTCATGGTGGTATGACGCAAATGAATGAAGTATGTCTGGACCATGAAGTCTGCGAGAATAAAATGATTTCAAAGTGCGCCAGATTCGTTGCAAAAGCTTACGTTATTCTGATGGAATTTGAAATTTTAACCGCAGATATTATCTCAAAAAAGCCTACAAAATCGATGTCTATAATTAGCCTAATTATCATACATGGATTTTTCTAAATTTAGGCACGCACGGACCCGTCATCGTCAATGTGAATATGCTAATTAGGAGGTGAGCCGTTTACAGGACAGAGCAAATTCGAGCACTTTCTGTCTGCGAATTTACACTCTCTCTTCTAGGTTCAGATTGCAATCCTTCGGATACTACCGAAACGAGCCTAATTGGCTTGCTTATCCAAACTCGAGAAATTACGAAAATATTGCACTTTGAACCAATAATGAAGATGTTACGAAATAATGGTTAATTTTCAGCATCAGCAAACTCGACGACGTCAACATGGAGTATTCGTGAGTTATTGCTTATTTTGAAAAGTTATATCAAATCAAATTTAGGGTCCAAATGACATTTCGAGAAGAATGGGTTGATGGTCGTTTAGCTTTCGGGCTGCCTAACGATAACAAACCGGACTTCATCATTTTGACGGCAGGCCAACAGATTTGGATGCCTGATTCGTTCTTTCAGGTAAACTATGTCAAACATATGCTAATTTTCTAAATATCAAACTTTTAGAACGAAAAACAAGCCCAAAAACACATGATTGACAAACCTAACGTGTTGATCCGAATCCATAAAGATGGTCGAATTCTGTATTCCGTGAGGATATCCATGGTTCTTTCGTGCCCCATGTATTTACATGTAAGATTGTGTGCTTTGGAAATATGTTCGAGCAATAATAAGTTAAAAAAAAGTTCAATAAATCGAGTCTTTTCGTCAGCTTTATAAAAAATAAGTTTCAAAATAGCACTTAGGAAAATTTTGGTTTAATAACGATTAATCATATCTGAAGACTATCTTGTAAATTGCAAAAGTGTAAATTCAGGAATATCCTATGGACCAACAATTATGCGAGATTCAGTTAGCTTCTTACGCATACACTGATAAGGATATCGGTAAAGCTTACCTAGTTCTCTTTAATTTTACCTAAAAATTTAGCATATCAATGGAAATCATCAGATCCAGTTCAATTGAAACACGGTCTCAACTCATCATTGCCTAGTTTTCAGCTCACTAATGTATATTTTAGATTTAAAGTCGAAAATAATTGTCTGGACTAAAAATAGTTATATAGAGAGTATTTTTTAAACTTATTTCAAATTTCCGATTGATTAGATCCAATTTTCAGCTCATTAGTGTAAGAATGTTAGATACCGGAAATGAGAATTAACATCAAAATTAGAAAACAAAGTTTTTAGAGAGGAAATTTTGAATTATATCTGAAATTAGATACAGTAAACCTGAGCCGATTGTCAAAAAATCAAGATAATTAACTTTGGCTCATCGACAATATGAAACATTTCGTAACGTATTTGATTTTAGGTAACGACAGGCTTTTGTTCGAGTGTAACTAATACGGGCAATTATTCATGTCTACGAACTACTCTTGAGTTTCGAAGACAATTTAGGTTAACTTTCACCTAAAATCAAAATTAACCTAAATTTTAGTTATTATCTATTGCAATTGTATATTCCTTCAACTATGTTAGTCATTGTTTCATGGGTATCGTTCTGGTTAGATCGAGGTATTTTTTTTTTTAATTTTTAACACAGTATTTTCAAACAGAAAGACCCCTTTCATAAACAATTGAAAAATATAAACTCTGGAGCTCTGATAATCCAATTGAGAAAATCTAATGTCAATAGAAACAACATTATGCAAACACTTTCTTCAAATTACTCTGAAGTTATTTCAATATTTTTAAACTTACCTAAAATTTGAAAATTTCAGGAGCCGTCCCAGCTCGAGTAACTTTAGGCGTGACGACGCTTTTGGTAAGTTGGACTTATCTGCCACGTTGCCACCAGAGGAAATAGTGTGGGAAAAGAAACCCTACCATTCCAGACCCTATATATTTCGCCTGGTGGCGACGTGGCGTGGTGGCGAAGAGAATAAATTCAAATTACTTAGACCATGACGACTCAAAGTTCCGGTATCAACGCGAAGCTACCTCCTGTTAGCTATACTAAAGTGAGAATATCTTGATGTTTCTCGAAAAAATATTAAATTTCAGGCCATCGATATTTGGATCGGGGCTTGTTTAACGTTCATCTTTGGCGCATTGCTAGAATTTGCCTGGGTCACTTACATCAGCAGTAGGAGTTTCTATCGAAGTAAGCGAATTTTTAATCATAAAATTATGCTATTGATTTTAACAAAAAATTTACTTATGTAGGAAAAGAATAAAACATTCTAAAAAAATTTACCGTAAAGCATGATTTTTCATGATAGAATCTGCAAAAATTCGTGAAGCAGCATCGAACAAACTGTTATATGAAATATATGCAAGAAGACGATTTATCCAACTTATTCCAGGCAGCAGACCAGCCATTTTGAAAAGCAAGAATTCGCTGATGTTAGCCACCAAACAAGCCATGATCATTCCGAACACTAACGCTGCTCAATTTTGTGATACTTCGGTAAGTCATTCAATAAATTCTCACCCATCATAAGTCACTTATCTAAATCCATCGTTTTCGAAGTTAACTATAAATTTTGTACAGCTCAAAAAGTTATATTTTAGGTCAAATTGTAGCTAACTCAGTATTTTCAGAATTGAAAAATGCTAGACGATAAAATCCTGAAAAATTCAAATTCATCAATTTCAGCCCGATCTCCGTACGAAAATGGAGGATGACGTCTGGGTGCGGCAAGACTCGCTTCGATTCAACGTCGATGCTCCGAACATGGAAGAAGGTCTTCAATTTTCCCCACGAGAAATCCGACCCTTAATGGGGATGACCGATATCAAACGAAGGATCGCTGAACCTGCTGATATGATTGTCTTAGCGCCTTCGAGAAATCGGAGGTTAGTTTGGGATTTTACGAGTTTAAATATTTTTTAAAATTTATTATTGTAAATGACCGACAACTTGAGACGAAATAGAAGGAGCGTCTTTCTCTCTCCCTCTCCTTTGAGCCTTTGAATGCGCGTGCTGACGGCTTTCGTCCATTTGACGACTCTTTTTACTCTTTCGTCTTTCTTTATTCTTTCATCGAATTTAACGTAATTTTAGCAACAATCGCTTCCCAATTATTATCCTCTCGATATTGATAAAAATTGCCCGATTAACTATCGATAATTGTCCTTAAAAGCGCGAGTAACGAAAAGAAAACACAGAAATCGCCTAATGAACAAGTGCTCGTCCCTCGCGCATTCGAGGCTCGCAGGAGGGGAGGAGAAATAAACACGCTTCTTTTACCTCGTCTCAAGTAGTCAGTCATTCACAATATCAATTGACGTCAACCCTTAAACAAATTTTCAATTATTTTTCTTCGATACAGTATCCACGTCATAAAATTTTCACATTCTATCGGTATTCTTTATTTCATAAAAATATTATTCTCATTTTCTAATTATTGAAAACTTTAAAGAAAAAGAGACCAGCCGAAGGCTAGCACCTAGAGCGATAAGCGAGTGGTCGCGAACGCGAAGCTTTAGTACAAGTTTCATAATATTTGGATGTAAGATATATTAGAGAAGATATCGATTTCGGCGAAAGTGCATTCAAAACTCACCAGAAAATGTTGGTTTCGCGAAATAATCGGTTAGAGGATAATTTGTAGTCGGTAATCCTTCATTTAATTGATGGATAGAAAATTTAAAAATGAAAGAAACACAGCTTTGATAATTTATTATTTTCAGATCCTCGCAATGGAGTCATAGGATACGAAACCACTGGCTGTGGCGGTGGATCAGTAACAAATTCGACGTCGAAGATCGGGGAAAACGAGCCGATTTGGTCTCTAGTCAGTTTTCTTAATTTTAGAAAATTTTCTATTTCTTTCAAAATACAGGGTGGTGCCAAATTACGGACCCAATTCTTTTTTCTTAACTAAATAAAATGTAATGAATAACTTCTCTATGAAAATTTGTGAAAAGCTTGATTAGTCCTCTAACTGTTAGAAAATATAAAACTTATTCCAAATTACTAAAATTTTATGCATTTCTGAGGATCTACAAATTCGGGACTTATTTCAAGAATTTCCATCTACGAGCCCGTCAAAATCGTTACTAAAATAACATTAAAATATGAATAGCGATATTCGAAATTTACGTATCATAAAGTACATGTAATTTGCTCCAAACCAAGCTCAGATATGTAACCTATCTCACAGAAATGAGTATAGTTGTAGAGGCGTTTTCTTTTCAAACTTAACGAGTTAAAATATGCCATTTTACAAGGTTGTTTTTCACTTCGTCATCTTCAGAAGGTTGTTAGCTAAAGAAGATGTGTGCAAAATATGGCAAGTTATACATCAAAATGATGATCTATACAGGAGCCTTCAGAAAAATAATAATATTTATATGAGCATATTCCTTAAGAATTTTATAATTATTTTACAATTGGGTCCGTAATTTTGCACCCCTGTATATAGCATTTTTTCTAGAATGCAATTTTTGAAACCGAAATATGAGTTTTGGACTCTAAAAACCATAAACTATGAAGAATCCACTATTGTTCTATTAAATATTAAATACGATCGAAAATCTTCAAAAACGATCTGCGAATATTTGAAACATTTTCAAAAAATGATTATCATTTTTCAGGGATATTATTTCCATTGATGTTCGTCATTTTCAATGTGGTGTAAGTTTAAAAAGTTGGACTCTTTAAGTCATGTTAAATTTTCAGATATTGGACCCGATATTCATCTTACAGATCGCCTACGATTTAGATTTTTATCTTATTTTCTAAAATTATTTCGTATTTATAATTGCCAAATCACTATTATCACTTGCTCAAATAATTTCATCACAAAACTTAAAATTATCACTTTCATTTCGCAAATTGACCAATCAATTTGTTTTAATTTTATAATTTTGTTGAATAACTACTTCAACCTTTGAAAAATAAATTTGTTCTAAAAATTAATTTTGTTCTCTTTGGATAAAATTTATTATTAACTCGTGGATACGTAACCATTGATAACAAAATTTTATCAACAAAATTTAACAAAAATCACGTTTCATCTAAAATTTCAATGGAAATATTTGCCTAAACTCATCTAAATTCTATCAATTCTAATGAAGGCACAGTAATGTGAATGATGAAACCTACTAATTCACTAGATCTAGAAAAATTAAATGAATCAGATTTCTGAGGATTGCATTTATAATTTATAGCCATTACCAGATTATTCAATTTTAAAATCATCCTTTCTTTCACTTTCTATAAATTTGAGGCATATGTGAAAATCTGACAATCTCTTGTCGTAGTTTTCGGTATATTTTGCCGCGCTTTATATTTTTCATAAATCGCAGCAATTAGGTATTGAAATGCGTTTCAACTTTCATCCTGTAAATAGTTCGTTGATGCATTTTTCAATACTTACGAATTCGATCGCTCGATTATCCCCCTATCAGTCTTCCAAGCTTCTCATAAAAATCGTAAACACTTTACGTTTCGAAAAAATGCAATCTCAAATAAAAAAGTCAAAGAAAAAATGAACTTCCAGGAGAAAAAATCTCAGAGTTTAGAAAAACGAAAAAAGAAGAATAAAAACGTTTGAAGAAAAACCTACGAATTTTTCAGCTTTTCTTAGTCTTCCTGATGTTCCTGCTTTTTCGATTTTCCCCGTTCTTCGAGTTCCATTTTGAGTTTCTCCTGAGCGAATTTGTGCCGCTCCTTCCTCTCGGCCTCGACCATCTTGATGGCTGTGCCCCGCCAGCATTGGTTGATGTTCATGATCTCCCTTACTCGCTTTTGGTAGAAGTATTTGTCGTGCAGGTCCTGAAATTGCATCTCATCTCTAATTTTTTAGCTGAATTTATTTATAAATGGATCGTCTTTGGGCATTTCTTAAAATCAAATTTAATTTATTTTAGAAAAAAATTATCTTTAGTAAAAATATATATAAATTGTATTTTTACCCGTTCATATCGCTCCTTGAACATTCGATAGGCCTGGTCGGCGGTTTTGTCATAATAGAGCCCGTAGAGTGTAGGCACCACGGCGAGGGTTAATCTGAAAATTTGTGAAATAATCTTTAAAGTTCGCATTGTATATTCGTCCATTGTGAAATGTAAATAATAATTTTAAAAAGCAAACTAAAAAAAGGCAAAATTTTTAATGCAATTCTCTTTAAATAAAAATCTTCTAAGTTTGAGTCAAGTCTAAAAATAAAAACAAAAACAAAAAGAGCCAATTTATAAACGATGTTTTCTAGTTTCCAAATTAATAAAAAATAAAAAATACCCCGAAATCGCGCCCATAAGAACTCCATTAATCAACCCAGATAATCCGGTTGGTCCGATGAGAGCTCCGCCGACTAAGACTAAATTGAGGATCAATTAATGGAACTCGAATAATACCTGCGATAGAGCGCAGACCCGCAAGCACACCTGAATACGCGGGAAAGTACCACGAACAGAACTGGTCACGATACGCCGTCGTGTGGAACACTAGACCGCTGAAAATTAGTTATCTTTTAAAATAAGTTTCAAATTCTTGAAAGTCAAATGACTATTCTTTCGTAATATTGATTCTACTGCGGCAATAGAAAATGACTCAAAATATCGAAAGAACGGGAATTAAAAAAAAAAAAATTTGCGTAAAAAACTAAAATGTCTAAATTTTTCGAAGATCCAAAGATCAATATTTCTTATTATCGTGTCGTCGAGTGCGCGGATTTAATTATAAATAGTTCACAAGGGAATAAAACAAAATTTACACGATAGCAATCGACAATCCCGAGCACAGGAGGCCGAATTTGAAACCGCTTCTGGCAAATCGAAGAATTCGAAAGTCCATTTTGCGGACCTGAAGGTAAAAATAATATAAAATTTCACATGTTTCAAAATGGAACAAGTTTAATAATAAATTTCAAATTTTTAGTTCGAAAGAAATTGGTCACATATATGTAGCTAAAAACTTAAAAAGTGTATTGGTTTAGATGAAAAATAATAGAAAATTTCAATAGTATTTCAGAAAAAATGGCATGAATAAAAATAAGAACATTTTATTAGCCATGACAATAGCGAGAAAAGATACTTGAGAAAAGTTTTAAAATTTTTAAGTTATTGAGAAATAAAGACTCACCAAAACATCATTTGGACTCAGATATCGTTGCCCGGATTGGATCAACTCGAATCGACGTTCAGTTTCAGGGGCACCTCGCAGACCGCCGAAAATCAGGCCCGCGAAGAACGTTGTTTGAGCGAACTGAAAATGTTTCATTGGATCTAGCAACTGCCAAAGCACTAAAGTCATATTTTGTACAGCCTTCTGACCATTGTTGAAACGGTAATAAAAATTAGTGATCTTTCAAAGAAAACAAATCCTTACATGCCCAATCAAATCGTACTCCATGGTGGGCGGATTCACGTAGAGCGCTTTGATTCTTTGCCAGCCAGTTTTCGGCTTATCGTCATCGAGATTTGAAGAGACGTTCAGTCGTAAAGTCTGGAGTAAAAGAAATTTAAAGATCATCCCAAATATCGCTTTTCAGGAATTTAGAAGAATATTCACAAATTCTGCGATTTTCATAAAATTTTACAGGAAAAAAGATGCATTTCATTATTTGCGAATTTTGAAAATTTCACCTCTCGTCTCGGCGACATTCCGGGAAACTGGTCGGGTTTTGAATAATCCGGATTCGACGGATTTAGCCGCAAAAATGACCGGATCGACCTGAAATATAAATGTTACTTTTTTTAAGAAAATGAAAAATACCGCCAAATCTTGTTGCCCTCATCGTAAACGTAGGGGTTTTCGTGATCGTATCCGATAAATATCGCATTTGGCTGATTTTGATCGGGATTTCCCGGGTCTGGACCCGAACTCTGGCTCGTTGATGGACCTTCGAGGCTCATTTGAAAGACTGAAAATTGCAAATTAGGTTTTAAAGAATAAATTCTGAAACGCGATGACGCAATGTTAAAAACATCAAAAATGATAGAAAAATGCATGAATTTGATAACGTTTCGATTAGCGTGATTTTTAAAGAAGCCTGATATTAGTTTCACAGAAAAATAAGACAATTTTGAGGAGAAAATCGCAAATAAAAGGCAATGCGCGATTTGCAAAAATTCACCGATCCGGCGTTTATGGGGAAATGTAACATAATTTGCGTTGCCTATTCGACTTTCGTTTGAAAAGTAGCATTTTTTCACGTTTTAGATGTCGTTGAATCTGCTTCTGAACGCGTACGATGACGACAGCGATGAGGAGGAAGAAGAGAAAGGTAAAAAATAAAAAAATATATTTTTTCTCTCAAAAATGAATTTTCCTTTTCGACTGAATCAAATTTTAGAACACTCCGATTCCGATGAAAACCAGCAAAACAGTGAAGGAAATGGAGCATCGACGTCGGATTTGAATGTGAAAATATTTGAAACATATAGAAAATCTTTAAAAAAAAAAAGCTTCAGTCTGCCCCCGCCCCCCTAAAATCTGCATTTTTCAACGACGGTTCATCGTCGGAAGATTCTGATGCAGAAGAACGTCAGAATTCTGAAGCTACCACGTCAGCTGGCACTACTTCAGGTAAGACTTGATTACTGTAATTTTTTAAATTCGAAAATTTTCAGCCGGAATTTCGAAGACCGAAAAAGTCTTGGAGTTGAAGGATTTGCCCTCTGCTGATGCGTTATTTGGACAGTCGAATGTGGTGAGAAATATCAGTTTTGAAAAGAATAAAAATCGACCCATGATATTTTTATTCTCATATTTCTGGAGTTTCCACCCTTTTGAAATCTGGAGAAAAGAAGGGTAGAAAACTAATTGACTAAAAATCATTATATCAACTCCCTGAAAAATAAGAATTAGGTCATGTCCCTTGCGAAACAAAGGCATATTTTTACAGAAGCACAGTGTATTCACGAGTCTCGAACAGAAAGAGCAAATGCTGCACGAGGCGAAGCTCAGTCAGCATGTGCAGATGTCCGATAAAGCCAGGGAAGAGAATGAGGAACGCGCAAAGAAGAGAAAATCTGCGCCGTGCAGGTAGATCTTTTTGATTTGATTCGTGATTTTAATTTCATTGAAGTAGACTACTCATTCTTGAATATTCAAATAGGTGGAAAGTTTGAAACCTACTCGACACAAATTCAAAGATTGGTACTTTTTGAACTTTGGGATTGATACATTTTACTTATCGACAAAGATAAGAACTGCGTATTTTATAATTGCAAAGTCTTGAATAATTTTGAAACACGTTTCGAAACATTCGAAATTCTTTGATTGGTAGATTATGAAATTTAAAAATTCCCCAAAATCGACGCAATCCCATAAAATTTCAGAGACTTTGAGCCTTGAACAAATTTTTCAGCCTATATTTTCAGGCAATTCCAACGAGGCCGATGTTTCCGCGGTTCGTCGTGCAAATTCGCGCACATCACGAACGACAACAAGACGCCCGTCGAGACGAAAGGGTCTGTGATGGAGGTGAAACCCGAATTCTACAAGGACCCTAATGACGTATTCAAATTCGCTAAGGCTAAAAAGCCTAGGCTGTCGTAACTTAGACTAACCCAGACAATAATCTACTCAAGTGACAATAAATTTGATAAGATTTCATAAAGAAAGTTTATAAATGATTGACTAAGGAATAGTAGTTTGTAGTGATAGCAGAGCTAGGGAGGACGATCGTCAGAAACCCTTTGCAATCTACCTCCCGTATGTTTTCTTCACCTGATGAAAATGCTCCCTGGGTCTGCACAAGGCACAAAGTAGCCAATAAGTTTTGTGATTGCTACTTCTCTTTAATAGGTAGAACTTGGTAATGAGCATGAAATACAAAACGTGGCGATGTTGATTTACACGGATTTGCAATGCAGGTTCATTTTTGAAAAAGTGTGATGTAAGCCAATTTCTTCACTACAATCACTTGCACAAGTTTCATGGTTGAAAATTTTCGGAATCATTTATTCAGAGCTATCATCGCAGATCGAGTTGATCATTTTCACTTGGTCAGCTAATGGAGATTGACACTGGTACTTGAAGTGCTTGATGATGGTCAATTGATCGAGCGATTGTGGACGGGGCTCAATCAGACTTCGGGAGCAGCCTAAATTTTTTTTTTCCATTATTTCAATTTCCCTCGACTTTCTCAACTCTTTTCCAAAAGAATACCTGGAATTCCCTGCAAATCTAATGAATAAAGGTCAATTGGAAATGAGCGGGACAAAGTAAACATTCCTGGTCCAATTTTGACGCAATGTCGCGTTTTTTTATAGATGAATGATGTCATGCAATTGAATTTTGGGTCGAAGGTCAATTGAATAATTCAACTTTTTGAGTAATTAATTTAGATAATTATCTTACAGCGAGGTATTGCTGTAACGTGACGAGGTGCTCTTCCTGAGAGACGAGGTACTTGATGAGGATGTCATTGAAGCTGCCTTTCTAAAATAGAGATTACACGCTTTTTATGAAAGATTTTTCTTTGAAAAATAATTTTTTTAGGTTCGACTTACCCCAAATTGACTTTGTGAGAATTCATTCACTCAATTCCATCAGAAATATACTCACTCAGCAAAGTTAATTTGTTTTAAATTCAATTTGATAATCTTTACCGGATGATGAGGCTGCTCGACAAGTACACTCATTGCGGTTCCCATTTACCGGCGGCTTTTTCCTAAAAATTTTTAAATTTCACGCGATTCTCTCACAACATCCTCAACTTTTCTGCTTATTAGTCAGTCATTCTTCTAACTCATTAGACACTTTATCCTTTGACTAATTTGATTGCACAGGTGACTTTGGCACGCATTTTCTATAATTTGAACAAAACTTCCTTATAGACTAACGATAACACATCTAAAGACTTTTGATCGACGACTTGATTGTTTTTTTCAAACACGAACAAAAGTTGATGAAAATAAGAAATGAGCATATCAATAAGACCTTTTCGGAAGCGCTTTTTTCTCATAGCGTAAAATTTTGATGGTAAAACTTCCAAAATCCTCCAAACGTCATTTCGGCAATTGAAAAATGACGGGATGGCGTGAGGACGTGAGCTATCTTTTCCCATACTATTTCCCCCTACTTTTCTTTCCTCACTTATCCCTAACTATAGAGTACATCCTCACGTCATCCTGACATTTCGAAATTGTCCATCACTTCTTTCAATGTTTCCTTCGATTCTTACAATTTATCTCGATGAGTGCCTTACCGAAGTTTGCCGAACTGGTGACTAGTCTTCCTTTGGATGATTCAAGATTCCAGTTCGAACATTTTACCCAAATATTACCTCGAATCTCCACTAGTTCTTTACACTGTCAAATTCGAACAAATCTTTAATTCTCAGTTTTTCAATCCACTTCAAATGGAAACATCCCTTACTTCTAAGAACTACGGTACTTGCCCTAATTAGACACATAACTTTCGAGTTTATTCATTATTTTCGGTTTAATTTCGAAGAAAAAGACTACATCTTCATTTTCACATGACAAATCACGCATTTTAATTTGCTACAATGAATCTATATAAACTCAGCGCGCTGGGAATCATTCGCTTGATCTATTTTATGAGGGAAAAAGTCGACTAATCACATGTTAGACCGCGCGAAAATAGATCGACTCTAATTTAGCTGAAAGTTGTCGATTAGCTTTCAGTTAGAACCGCTTGAGCGATGATTTCCCTGAATCGGTCGCATTTTAAGTTCATTTTGTGAATTTTCGAGAACGGCAATTTTTCAAAATATCCTTGAAGTCTGTTCCGTTTTTTTGAAACAATGACAAAGATGGATTTCACAATCAAACTAAATTCATTATTTACGCAAAAGAGTCAAAAATGATCTGAATGAACGGGATTACTCGAAATGTCTATGATTTTATCATTCCTTTCAAGAAGAATGATTATTTGAACAAAAGGTGCATTTATTTGAGAATGAAAATCCTTGGACTTTTATTTCCCTCGCGGAGTAGGCGAAGATGGATTTCTAAAAAGCAACTATTCATACACTCCATTTAGTATACAGGATTATCTATAAAGTGCATAATTCACTCAAAGCATTCACTGACCTTATGAATGAAATGAAGTTTTTGCTCAGTACAAAATACTCATCTTCATTCATGCTTTGAATTGGTTTCTCTTTTTCAGCAAAACAAACATTTTCGCATTTATAAAAATGTATCCATGGATTACCTCCGAGGTGCTCATTATTCATTTTGTGTCGTAAATTAAAAATATTCACCGACCTTATATCAATGAATTGAAGTTTTTGCTCAGTACAAAATACTCATCGTCGGTGGAAATCCCTATTTTTCATCAAAACAAAGATTTCCTCTATCTGCAAAAAGACAATACATCCCACGATAAACCTAATGTGTTGATTATTCATTTTTGCAGTAAACCTGAGATAATCCCTAAATATCAACAGCGCTTGATCCTCCATTCACGCAAAAAAACTTAGCATAAACATCTCCCTCGCATATGAACGGGTTTCAATACAGAGCAAAATTTTCTGAATAATCTTTTCAGACTTCTTTAAAAATTTTAAAAATCCAATGAGTTCAAAGGGCTCTGAATTTGAATATTTTTTTTTCAAAGCTCAAAACTTGAAGTTTATTTTGACCGATTTTTGAATTGTAAAGGTCAACACAATTGGATGTTTTGGAGATCAAAATAATACCCGAAAAATTAAAGGTCAACGTTTTGGACCTGCAAATAGTCCTCGTTTATCGTTATCATATCGGATAGACACTCGTGATGGTGTCAATAGCTCAGTCAGTTAGATTGCGGATTATTCTTTCTGCCGAAAAGTGCAAAGGCGTGAGCTTTATATTTTTATTTTGGCAATGGGTTTCGGTAATAAAATTTAGAAGTCGAACTTCAAAACAGTTCCAAATTTGGTTTTGTAATGGGATTGAATGTTTTCCAGACACATGGTCAATTAGTAAATAAAGAAGGTTCTTTTGATTAGGACGACAATCAAATTCATAATCATCAATAATGATCATAACAATTGAACATTCAAAAATAGAAAGTACGGCGCCAGTTTCCGTTGGTCTTTGTGAGAGCTCAAGGCTCTATTGGAAACTTTTAGATAAGAAAAAATGAAATATGTTTCAAATAATTCCAAACTTGTGCGATTGAAATATCTATAATTTTACCAAGTTATTTCCTAAAATTTTCAATGTTTACCGGAAAACATCAAATTCGCAATAGCTTGCAATTTTTTGATGAAAAGCTATTTTTGGAACTAATTCATTGAATCAGTTTCCGATCTGACTAATTTCCCCCTAAATCATCGATAGGCCAAGAAAAAGCGTAATTTCCTCTTTTCTTTGGTTCCGCGTGCTTCAACCCACTTTTGCTCCTACGCGCATGTGTGTCATTGCATTGTTTCATTTACGTAATGATCATTCCTGGACCAAAAGCTGCATTGTTGACAATTGCTGGGCATTTTTGGAATACTTTAATTTACGACTTTGCCGAATCCTGCGTAACAGTGATACATTTTTAAGGAATGTTTTCCTACTAAACTTTGGCCAATCTTTCAATTTTGAAAAGTTAGAATTTAGCAAGTAAATAATGACACCAAAATCTATATGAACCTTCTAGTCACAAATTACAAGAAACACTATTCTAGTTTATGATTTCTGCATCATTTCGACTATTTCTCTGAAACTTCACCAACTATTATCATTTTGCACAGAGCCGAAACAAGATACTCACTTCTCTTGGATGGTAAAAGTCAATAACATCAAATCGATACTAGCTGATTAGTGTTATATACCTGTACAGGACTAGTACACCGTGCCCTTATCACTATATCATTGATTTCTTATTTTCTTGGAAAGGGACTTTTCCCTCGTTATTTTTTTTCGATTTTGCATTTTAGGAAGTACCCCCAAACTTATCATTTTGCAAAGCAGCAAATCTTTTCTGTGATTAGGTGACAGAAAAACATGGACTTTCGAATTTCGAATGAGAGAGGAGAAGCAAATTATCACCAGCGAAACTACAAAGGTTGTCGAAATTCTCTTCCATTTTTAATTGAGACGATGATAATTAGGCGATGCACCTGCCGAAGCTTCACCTTTTCATCGATTACTTTTGCAAATTCTTGCGAACTCCTTTGTTGCTAGTCTAGACAACCTAGCAGATAAGAAGTATAAACACTAGTACGAATTTGTACTGAACATTTGCAATTTGAAGGATAGACACACAGATTTAGGAGCCTAAAAGTAATAGGTTCTGGAAAATAAGTTGTTCAATAAGAATATGAACTTTTTTATCAAACTTAAGGAACTTTCGACCAGAATGAGAAATTTTAGGAATGGGGGTCAGTAAGATATTTTTTCATTGAAAGTTTATACACGAAGAGATCCGCAATAAGATATTTGCGAAATATTTTGGGTAATGGGATTGGCATAAAGGATTTGAATTAAGCCCTTCTATGCCTATTTTGATAGATGATTTTTAGTCTTTCATCAAATGCCCCTAAACTATAATGTGAAACATCATTCTATTTCCGAACACGCCGTTTTTACTATGATCTCATTGATAAAATGCCGAACGCACTAAGCAATTTACAGCCGGACAATTTTTGATGTCATGCCTTCTCGACTCTGGGATCCCTTTTGCGTGATGTCTAAAATACCTGTGTTCTTGAAGATGAATATTTGATGGAGAAGAGTGTTTTCCAACTAGCAACTTGGAGCAAATACATTACAAAAAGTGCAGAAAAGTCTCCTAATTGATCTTGTTTTCCTCATTAATTTTGCAAAAAAATTGGTTAATAGCGCTGACATTTGCAATCAAAATCTATTTAAATAAGTTACAAAAACGCAATAATTTTTTATGCAGCAAAGAACGCTTTCTTGTAAAAGTACAAGAGCAGTTTATTGTTTTGAAAATAAAATTTGCAAAAATTTTCCCTTCACATATCATGCATTCAGGTAATAATTAGATCAAAATATTCACTTAGGAGCATTTATCATGATATTAAAAAATTGACATTCTTGTTCAATTTATCAAAATGAACTAGACTGAATTTATCAAATAAATATACCGATTAATCAAACAATTGAGCAGACATCTTTTCCATTTTTATCAGTGATATTGGAAACCGAACATTCCCTTCCTATGAATAAAATGGCGAATATTCTGGTCGGTCTAACATTCCCTTCTTCTCATCTTCGGTTATCACGCAAATCATGGATGATCAGATTTCTCGGGACTTCCCCAATTCGCACATCTTTTGACCACAAAAACATTAAGCTCATTTTTGAAATCTATACAGTACTGGCTAAGAGATAATTGCGGAGGACATAAAATGAACATACTCTCGGTTTAACCATTCGTGGTGCACCAATATATTTACAACATTTCACTCGAATTGAGGCACCACAAATGGTTAAACCGGGAGTAGATTCGCTTTGTGACCTCCGCAATTGTTCTTTTGGCCGGTACTGTATTTTAGAAACTTGAATAATTACTGCTTTTTTGGGTAGTCAACATTTTCGAAAATTTCCCCAACCCATAAAAGTTGTATTTTTTATCTAGAATTCTGATTTATGTTCGTTATTTAATCTCGTTACGTAAAAACTGAATCCCCAATTTTCCTGGAAGTCGAAATTTGCTTGAGATGCTTCTCTTGCACTATCAGAATCTTTTTGATTGATAATTTGTCAAAAAGGTTGATTCGAATTGAATTTGAGGGATTTCACACGCGCCTTTTGTTCGTTCGAGGAAGCCATTGCACCTGAACGTGATTATCATTATTTTGAAGTTTCGACATAGATATAGATTAATTTTCTAATTACAGTCTATTTCAACCGAACTTTTGTCCCAAGAATTAGAAATTTTCAATCAAGTCCAATGTATACAAAATAACACCTTTACTTTATACTTTCAACCAATTCTTCACCTAATTAGATATGAAAAAGTACGAACGAAAAAGATATTTGATTAGCTAATAACTTCTTCAATTTCCTTAATACCTAATCAAGTAAAATGTATAGAAGATATTGTTACTCAGACTTTATACAGTGCACGCCGCACTAATTTCATGATTTTAAAATGTCATGAAGTCCGAAAGGGCAAATTTTATATTAGATAAAAGAAAATTGTTCGGTCATCCTTTAGCCGGAAATCTAAAATCAAATTGCCTAAAATTGCGTGTTCAAAATTTCGCACCCTCGACTTCATTGGATAAAATTTGGTCTAAATTTCCCGACATTTCTAAATTTTTAAAGACCGACACATGTTCCCGGGTAATGACGAAAAATTAGACATCCTTCCCTCGGCGATAGTTTTATTGGTATGAAATTTTCATGACTTCTAAGGCGTTTAACGTAATCGGCTCCGCGTTTCAAAGTGAATTATTAGATAGACCCGAAAGTCAGAATACCTGATTGAAATTTTTGGGTTAATCTAGGTAATTGCTGTTTAAACATGTTTTATGAACCAGGAAACCAGCAGATCGAATCTTTTTCTTTTCTCTTGAAAATTTTTGGTTCCAAAATTCACGTAAAATATTCTGCAAAATCAATATGTTTGAGCTGATAACTGAATTATGCTGACACGTAAAGCATAACCGTGATTACAAGGCCTAAGAATAAGCTTCGTAAGTGAAATATTTTCCGGGTAAAGTTCCTTCTTTATTTTCATCTAGTCAATCAATACAAAATTTATCAGCTTCCCGTCGTAAATAAAAAATTTCAAGTCACTTACTATTTTTTTATTATCACGCACATTTTGTGCATAGTTTTGTTAGGTGGACCCTAAAATCGAAATAGAAAATTTGTCATAGATAATTAATGGACGCTTCCTATTTTATTATTAGTGATCACCGCGGTGTTTTCAAAGAATCGAGTCTTCGATAATCTTTTTGCTCGCTTATTGTTGTAGACTGACTATCAATAGTTATCACCATTTTTATAACTCAATCAGCTCATTTTTGCTGATCTCCTTATTATTGACTCTGGAACATTCCCAAAGAAGTCTTCTATTTACGTTTCGAGCTTCAAAAACACAGAATACGAGCAGAATTTTTATTGATAACTAGGAAGTTGTAACTTATCATTATTTTCTAATAATCGTGAGAATCAAATTAAAACTCATTTAAAGTTATTAAGAGTTCGAAGAATGCATCAAACTACTAAAAGCTAGGCTAAGTTACAATTTTATGAATCTTGGAACATCCTATTTAAAGTAAGAATTTTCTTTCGGTTGATCAAATTATCAACTTGATTTTTAATTTGAAATAATTTTGAACGTCTCTCAACAATAATCGAATTTCCTTATGATTCATGAGTTTATCAAAACATTTATTATTTACTAGACAACACGGGTATACATGCGCGAAAAATTTCGCGATATTTCTATTGCTCGTGAAAATAAATGCGTAAGCGTTCAAGTTTCACGCGACCTGCCTCCCCCACGCTGACAACAGAATTACGCGTCTCTAATGCAATCGAAATGAATAAGTCAAGTCCGCACACTAATTCGCCGCTTGTTTTGTAATCTTTCATCATAAGGCTTCATGCGTGGCCAAGTACAATTTGATTTATGCCTGGGAATTAGTTTATATGTGGCATATGCTCCGAAAAACTGTCTGAATAGACATTTGGAAAAAAACAACAATGATCCGAAAATTTCGAAATCTAAAGATGGAAAGATTTTCTATCATGACTCGAGTTATCTCAGTGCTTTGTTTAAATTTGCGAAATTTGAACTCAATAAAATATTTCAAATTGGTTTCCTCTTCAAGAATGTTTGAGATTACGTC
The DNA here is from genome assembly GCA_002287525.1 of Diploscapter pachys. NCBI lineage: Eukaryota > Metazoa > Nematoda > Chromadorea > Rhabditida > Rhabditidae > Diploscapter > Diploscapter pachys. The sequence continues at coordinate 117,799 of LIAE01009702.1, forward strand.
TCATCGACGCAAACTAGGAATTGAGATAAAAGTGAACTACAAACTTGAAATCCGTTTTGAATTTCTATTCTATGGACGCGTAGGAAAGATTAGCGAGATAAAAGTTTGAAATAATCTAAAAATATGAGGCGAAAGTCCACGATTCCTTTATTTTGCCGGAGAAAAACGTGAACGGATCAAGCTTTTTCTTCGGAAACTTTAAAGGCCGCCTTCAATCATATTTTCATTTCATGCTATAATGAACACCTTCAGCTTTGAGGATTCCCTCCTCCGATAGATTTTTGACCGCTCAGCAGAGTTGAATGATGATATTCGTGAGCCTAATCAAGCGAAAGTGTTCATTTTTAAATCTGCAAAGAAAGTTACTGTATTTCTAAAACTGAAAATTCTCTTCAATAGTCTTTAGTTAGTCAGAGAACGCATACAACTGTTCAAATTATGTTTGTTGCCTAGAAGTCACAATTTTTCCTCTTTTAACCGAGAAAAATGATCAAAAAATAGCTAATTCCTGAAGGACCTTGAAAACATTCTCGCAAATTCGCGAGACACGAGCCAAAAATTTGGCGCCAAGAAATCGCGATCTAATTTGAGTGCGGTTTCAAATCATTAAGTCAGAATCTTATAAAAACTGAAAATAATTTTAATTCGACTACAAAAATTCCCGTATATCAATAATATAGGCTACTTGGATTTTTCATTATGTCCGACGAAATGTTGGGAAAAATACCCCTGCTTTGCCTACATTAACCTAGCGGCGGAGTTTTCATGTGGCGAGAAATTCGTTTCCAAAATTTCAAGAACTTTTCTATTATCTTGAATTTGAGACAAATGTTAATGAGCATACATATACTTTGAAACATGTATTTTTCGAATTTCATATGCGAACGAATAAGGCTAATTGTGAGAAGATTCTTGCGAAATAACCGCATAGATCACTTTAAAATTAGTTTACATCTGTCTAACTCGAACAAACAGTCAAGAAGTAAAAATCTTCTTAGAGTCCATTTTAGCTCAGCATCTATTTTTGTATTATCATCAAATCAAATGATCGAAAATTACAAAATATAAAAGAAAGAAACCATCTCATTACCTTCACCACAAACGAATATTATCCTGAAAATGGTCATCTTATTGAGTACTGTGCGCTATATTGTGCACTTTTTCCACTCTTATGTTTCAACATGAAAAAAGGTTTACAAAGAAAAACGAATTTTGTACCATTTTGCTAAATTTGAATGGTTTTCAAATACAGCTGATTATCACATGGGTCCTTATTCATTTTTTTTGCATTCAAATCATTTGTCCTTCATCCATAAATTCGCTCTCCGCTTATCAATCATTTCGCTTTTACACGCCGTCCTTATCGCCAATTGAGTGGTTTCTCCGAATATCTTTTTCTCTCGAATCCAAACACTATTTCTTCAGCTTTGACAGCAAAATTTCGACTTCGAATTAATAAACAAAAAAGAGCTTCTGACAATCACCCCATTTTCAGCTTCGAAATCTCTAATTCTCTCGAAAAACCAAACTATTTCATTCTTGGCAAAGGTGCGGGGCTTCCTGATAGGCTTTTGAGTGACAATTCTTGTCAGCGTGATACAAGATACTGGTTGAATATCAGCTAGGATAATTTTATCTACCCCATCAGAATGGGTAATCATGCTAAATTTTTGCAATTTTCTTGCGTGTGATCTCGGAAAACGGCGAATGTTTCGTGCAAATGATAGCGAATTTCCAATCAATGATAAATGATGCGAAAGGAATATCGTCTGGTATATTTAGAGAGCGCAAGTGCTCAAATTTGAGAAGTCATTTGCGCTCTTTAGATATATTTCACGAATCATTATCTGAAAAAATAAATGTCTTTCAATCAAATTTACTGCTGACTTGAATTCTCGATCTGATAAGTGATTAGTTGCATTTTATCATTTATCCAAATGTGAAAATTTCATGAAGACTGATATTAGTGAAAATGTTTTTATTTTCTTTTCTTTTGTGAATTTACAAATTTTAAATTCATCAAAAATTTCAATGAAAGCCAGGCGATAATGTTTTGAGATCGGGGAAATTGATGTGAGATGAATACATTGACCTGATTTGTTTTGGAAAAAAGATTCCACAATGTGATTTTGCAAACGTCGAACGGGGGAGCAGACATAGCAAAATAGTATTGCATCATAAAGAAAATATGTAAAGCAAGGAAAATGTATAACAATAAAGCGTCCTCGTGACATGTGACCAAATGTAAGAAAAATGACATGTAAATCGTAACCGTATGATAAGAATCAAATAATATGAAATATGATATTCACAGTTGAATGAGATCTTTCGGTATTCAGTTAAAGTCGTGATTTGGAATCTCAAGAAAATTGCACAAAATGCGGCTAGAAAAATAGAAAACTCTACAAAACTACCCGAACAAAATAAGTCGAAATATGGCTAGGAATCAAGAAATTTCACGTCCAAATTAGTAGGCTTGAAATATTCAATACGTCGTTTTGGTAAGTGAAATATTTAGCAATAGAGCTTAATTTAAAAGCCTTAAAAGTTCTACCTAACTTATCAGAATCATCTGAGGCTTCCAAATTCGGCAAACAAAATTCGATTCAACAAATAATTGATATAACAGCGCTAGATAATAAATATAAATAATAAATTATTGGGAAATGCATCGAACTACTGGCAGCGCTATGAGTAAGTGACTAAATTAGGTAATTATGCAATTACCCAAGGTTTAAGCGGCGTTGAGTGACACCGTGGAGACAACTCTTGACAGGTTGATGATGTTCGTAATTGAAGATGTTCGAGAAATCGTCGGTGAAAGTCGGGATAAAAGCGTTGAGGATAGATTGCCGACTGGTAGTGATGGAGAAGTCATGGCTCTCTTGAGTAGCGGAGGAATTGGCCTTCGGGTATTTGGATTTGCCGTCAGGGGCCTTTTCTGACTCATTGGTCCAGTGGCTACTGAAAATTGAGAAATTTATGACTAATCTTCGGGGAATTTGTAGTTGATTCAGTGATTTTTGAGTATGGAAAGGGTTTTTACCTGAAGGTCCTTTCTGAAGTGACTGCTGCATAGAGCAAATCATCTTCTGCTCTGGACAAGAAGACGTTTGCAGCCGGAAGGTCGGCTGTTTTCGATCGCATCGCACCGAGTTGACGGGGAAATGATCCATCGGCACTTCGAAGATCATCTTGATCGTTAAAAATCGGATAGTACGAATTAAGGCGCTTGTAATTTAGCGAAGAATTATTAGCGGATTTGAGTCAAAATGACCGTAGAGGGTAGTGAGTCAAATCTAAAACACTCTCCTTTGAAGGCGAGAGTGAAATGGAAAGTGCCCAAAGCGTGCTGTTCTCCATTTATATGAGAAACGAGGCCACGCCCCCTCGACTGGGAGGAAGCGAAGGGAAAAAGGAGGGGAGAAGGTTGCATGGAGAAACCCCCGTTGATATTAGCAAGCAAACCACCTAGAAAACATGCAAATACACAGGCTTGATAAAGAGAGATTAGGACATTGTGAGAAGGCTAAACGAGAGAAACACACAGTTTGTGTACTGTTTTAGAACGAGTTTCTTCTCTGTACTTTCTTCTGACTATGAGCATTTTGCTGAAGCGCTTGCTTGCTTGCATGCATGCATGTTCTTTGTTCTTGGACGGTGCCCCGCCAATCGAAATTATCTTTATCAGTAGTCTTCGACGGGTTATACTTCGGCGGCACCTCGGGAAAACAAAGTTCATCGAAACTTTGCAACAACGTGTTTATCGGATACGAAAATGCTTAAAGCATCTTGTACTGTATGAAGGGACTTTGGTATGCGTTTGCAAGAATTTAAGGAATGAGTTTCAGTTTGATGACGGGAAATTTGACGAAGATGAACATGCATTCGCTGATCACATAGGAATCGTGGAAGTTGATGTTCGGCGGTAAAGAATTCTTGAAAACCATCTTAGCTTCCTTAAGTTCACTTTTATTCGATTCAGACGGCTATAATTATCAGCCTTGAATTAAACGTTCAGTGACTAGCATTTGATTGACAGCTTCTGAATAATTTCACTGTTGTTGTTTCTGAACTCACTCCATCATCAAGAAGCATTCTTGGAAGAATTTCGCCAGCTTATTAATGTTTAGGAAACCTTGTCTTACTTATCATAGCAATTCATGCCATCTTGTGATTTTGAAGTTGAAATTGCACTTTTGACTAGTTTAAAACCTGTCTCGTCACATGACCTAATTATTTGAAGTTCATTCATTGCATTGCTAGACAATTGATATCAATTCTGATCGATATTTCTAGTTTGTCTGATTTCGTGCGTTTTTTCCTGGAGTTAGTCTCTTTTGGTCTACTTGCCACACTTGGAGATAGCATCAACCCGCGTCGTCGATAACGTCAAAATTCACCACGTGATTCGAAAAAATGACCTGTTTCAATTGAAATTGATTGTTGTCTATTTGCCCAAAATTGTTTGGGTAAGCTGTCGATTCTCCAACATAAAGGACAGGCGATTCGTAAAACCCACGTCGTTTCTTACTCACTCATCGTGTTCAGATTACTAATCGATGCTTTTCATACCCATAATTTTCTCTCTAAACAAGACCCACCCATCAACAATCTAAGTTTTCTCCTAGAAAATGAAGTTTCAGAGACATTTTGCAGGAGAATAAGGCGAATTGACATTAATCTTGCAGTTTTATCAACAAAGACCGAACATTCTGTTCAATTGTTAAATCAGCATGAAAATAGCAATATACAGATTTTCATATGATATCGAGTTATAGAAAAATTTCTCGAAAGTACCCCGTAAAACATTCTGGCGAATAACTGACCCGGCGAAATGATTTTTGACTCGTCACCTCGTTTCCCAATCGTTTCGATCATACCAAACGAGATCAATGACAACAACATCAGTTGCTGTTATTTCTTTATGAGAATGTACTTTCTAGTCGCTCCCAGCCTTGGGTGGGGGTAACCTGTTTTCTGATGATAGGTTGGGCTAAAATTAGCATCAGAATGACGAGCGACACGTACAAATTAACGAGGAACTATGGAATGCGAAATTAATAGGCCCGGAATAATTAAGGGATGCATTTCCGAGAAGGCTTTGGAACGACGCCATTCATGTTGGCAAAAAGGTGGATCAGACTAAATTCTTGAGACATTTCTCAATTTGGCAAAAATTGGAAGGAATTTAAATTTTATGGAAAGCTATTATGAAAATTAGTAGTACTTTCTGTAATCCAAAAGTAGTGAAAATTTTGAAAGTTTTGGAAAAAAAAATTTAGACTACATGATTTCGTGCCATTTTTAAAAATTTCTACAACGCGAAAGGCTGGTTAATTCAACTTGTAACTGTCGCAAAAAAATGCCAAAAATACCGATGGTTTATAGGTCTTCCGACGAAGAATGCGTCGCTAACTAACAAATTGATAAGCCATCAGTTGGCGAATTATCTAGATGGGAAAATATTGGCACAGTTACAGCTGTTTTGGCCGAACAATTCATCATTTCTTCCTTCCTCTCTTCCTAACTTGTAGTGGCAATCATTCCTGCAAATGTGAAGCATCCTTTCTAGGAGAATTTATCGTTCTGGACAGAAATTTGAGAGAAAAAAGTTAATTTGGAACAGTTAGATTGTTTCCGATTCAATTATCTTGAAATTCCAGCAAATATCAATCAAGATAAAGTTATTTTCGTTCAAAACAATACAAATTTAGTATCAGTCGAAAGGTAATTTAAAAAATTGCAATGTTTTTTCTGGTTTCAATAGAAATTTATTTATAGAAATTCTTTATTGATTTCATTGAAAAGGGGTGGTTCATCGAACAAAGGACGCTAGAAATTGTCACCAATGAATCATGGTCAAAGTTTCAATTTTCGCGGAAGCACCTCCGATAAGCGTGCTCATTTCACTGCTAAAGCATGGCAAAGTGACAAAGAGCATGGTCCACCGATAACTATGCAGAGCTTATCAGCAAGAAAAATTGAAACCATGCTCCCTAAAAATCGGAGAAATTGCAAATTTTGGTGATAGAATGTAGCATTGATGATAAAGGTTGGAAAACAGGGCAAAAGGCAACTGTTTCATGGACTCTTTGTGCAGAAGGTTGAACTTCGTTTTCGAGCACCAAAATGAAGGTCAATTCTTCTATCCTTTTAAAATCCCCAAAATCTACACGGTTGATAATAAAATGGATGAGACCAAATTGCTCACCAAGTGATCGCAGCAATTTTTGCACTGAGAAGTTTTTTTTGAGTTGACTAATTGAAGTCTACTTTCAATGCTTCCGATTTTATGAACAAATTGCCTCTAGTGATTATTCGTGTGAAGTGTAGTTGGAACTTTCAGAGAATGAAATTTTACTGCTGCTAAATCAGCGACATTTCTTGCTGTTCTCATGATAATTGAAACCATTTTTGGTGAAAAAATCGAAAGGTTCCTCTTGAAACACGTTGTTTTGATCAAGAGATGTTCAAAAAATGGGAAAAATCAGAAAATCAAGAAGTTAACCATCTCACTTGACCTTCCGAACTATTCTCATTTTAGGAGTAAAATCTAAACTTTTGGAAATTATTCAATTTTTACCGTTCAAATTGGCATACTATCCGAACCGGCATAAATCTAACATCTAATTCTCTGACTACAATCCTTGATAGTAAACTAGAAACATTCTGTTTACTAGATAAGGAAGCTTTTAGAATAATACGGCTAAAGTAGCAGACTTGAATGCTTGATTCTCCTTGTTAGTGCATTGCAACTCGCATCCTGTTTAATAACCCGTTCGAAAATACTCATTTCCATAAGAGATTTACCTTATTTAGTCGTGTCGGCTTCCGTGTCACAAGTCTGGCATAATTTATAGATAAATAGGCTATTTTCGATGCACCTTATGAAGCATCAATGAATGAGATAATTTCGAGCTCGAGTCCAATTTTAATTTAGGCAGCTTAGAAAATTCAGACTACAAATTTTGGCTTTAAAACTTCTCATTCTAACGCACCCTTGATTCTGTTTCCGATATTTTTAAAAATAAAATTCTGAATTTACATCGAAAAATGGCAAGTAAAAACTTCGATTTCAACTATTTTAAAAGCGTGGTTTCATTTTCCTAATAAAGACTCGAGAAACAATTCTGCTTCGAGAAATTCCCGTGTCTCAGCCCAATTAGCATGTCCTGAGGATCGCCGATTTATTAGAATCGGTAATAATTCATAGGCATTTTTTGCACAAAGCGTTCCCCCTCCCTCACGAGGTAATAAACATGGATAAATTGGAAAAGTGGCTCAGTTGGTTAGCTGTTAGAGATGCCAACAAACTATGCACATATTATTCGAAGAAGTCTTGCCCTGGAGAGACATGTGGGGGTTGCATATCATTAAAGGGTAGCAAGTCAAAGTCTATCAGGATATCTTGGATATCTTGTGGACTAGAAGACTAGAACATTTTAAGCGTCCTAGAAAATCTACCTCTTGCAACTTCTAGTGTAAATTTTGATAAAAGATATTGGAAATCAAGAAAATTCGAGACCATATTTGATCCCTTGAAAATGTTGGTTTTTACTTTCTTTAAGAATTAGATTCTAGAGAAATCTACCTAAAATTTATCTATTGAGAAAGTTTTATTTCGAAATATTTTTCAAAATCAAAACCTAGAAAAGTCCAGATTAAAACATCACACACTTTCTAGAAAAATCGACATTCTGTTCTAGAATTGCCGAATTATTAAAATGCTAAAAGGTGTAATTAGGATAGTACAAAATTCACACGCCCTCAAATGTCGTAGGGGAAAAAATTGAAAAAAAAAACAAGTTGAAAATTGCTATTTACATGAAGTTAAATAACACAAAATGCCATAATTTCGAGTATTTTACGATAATGAGGCGCCTGGTTTTAATAGAAATCAAGACATTCCTGTTATCTTGGACTATCATTATCTTAGAAGTTCGAATTCAAGGTAATCGTTAGCATTCTGAAACGTACAATTTCTAAATTTAGAACAAAGATGGAACAGGGCAGACTTTTTGATAGTCAAAATGTTATTAAAATGAGTGGCCAAAATTTTCTTAAAATTAAAACATTAAATTTAAGAATTCATTGGTAGCATAAATCACTAAATATTAATATACCATCAACCAATATGTTTTCTTGATTCAGGGAAATTTGATAAAAAAACTGAACTGCCATCTTTGACAGGTTGTGTGTGTGGAAGATGCTCAAATTGTTCATGTGAAATGCACCCGAGCACGTGGACCTTTGGGGCGAATTCAAGACGAATTTGTGATAATGCGTTTTGAAACGACTGAAGAATTGAGACAGAACGCAGAATGGCCATTGACTCTGCGATAGACACTCGTCTGATCCCTCCTAATTTTATATGATATTTGCACACTTGTACTGGAAATAGCACCAAATTATAAGAGGGGTAGAGATAACCACCTTGCAAATACTTATCGAATTATTTGCAACAGAACCGACGCCGATCCTTATGTGCTTGATAATAATTGACTAGAATTTGGAAATTTTTGAAAACATGTAAGATTTGTACAAAGAAAATGGTCAATTTGGATAAATAGTTGCATTGCAGCATTGTTGGAAGCAAAATAGAATAGGATTTGGTAAGACAAATTTTTCCCTTTACTATTTCGTATGCAACTATTGCAACTATTTTTCCAGATTACCCATAAAATGGGTTTAGTCGAACGAATAAAATATTCGAATAAAGCTAAATTTAGCCGCCCTAAATTAAGCTGACCTGAATATTATCTCTCAAATTTAATACTATTTCTTCGAATTCGAATCACCCAGACTAGTGAAATAATAATAATATATTCATCAAGTGCGGACTCACGTAAAGTGGGGGTGCGATGAAATTTGATATTTCCCAGGAAGCCCAAATCCAAAAACGCAACACACACGCTTTCGATATTTCACATGGGTAAAAATATCCTGATAACATCATTTCTTTGTAAATATATTTCGTGACCTAGCAATAAATTTAAGCGCCAATAATAGGGTCTACAGATGATTTAGCTAAATTTAGATTCGTTATTTATTCTTTATTCTCGGGCAATTTGATACTTTTTATGATACCTCGTTTGTGTTATGGCGTGCCAAAAATAACGAAGTAACTCCGAAAATAGTGCATTCTCGCTGCAAGAAAAATCGACCTTATTGTTTCTTCGTGAATATTTAAAAATGCGACTCGTCGTCGCTCGATATTTGATAGCTGCAGAATAGCCTTTTAAAATATGCAAGAAAAGCAAAATTCACTTTGCTCAGAGAATTAAAATATTTCAATTTCAAGCTGCTTTTGAGGGTTAATGAAATTACTCGAAATTTCGTCATAGAATATCATTACGTTTCAATAGGTTCAAATTCAACGTTTTGTATAAAAAAAAAAGTTGAAAAATCAGCCCCCACATGATGCACAAAAATAATGGGTAATTTTCTTTTATTCAAGCTAAGAAAAATTTTTAAAAAATCAACGCTTGTTTATGCTATTCATGACAATTTTGAGCATTTCAAGCATGCTTAATTTACTATAGGAGTAAAACTTGGATTAGGCGTCATTCTACAAAGTCCTACAACTACGTTTACTAATCTCCGACATGGGTATTAGTGAAAATACGCAAAATTACGAATAATTTTACGCTTTCCATGCCATTTTTAAGCTATGTGATATTAAATTTAGCTGCAAAATATATGGCAGATTTATAGATAAACATGTCTATGAAATTTATGAGACATTACATTTCTGCACTTATTTATGGCGAAATGCTAAGTTTGGCTTATGATAATCCGCCGGATATGATAAAACCGAACGTCTCAAAGGTTTACTTTTAGACGCGGGAATTTCGGATATACCAAAAATACGCACACGTTTTGCGTAAATCTCCCACATTTTTAATTAGATCGTAGATAAAAGTTCTTTGTATTATATACGGGAAAATTTAGATAGCGTCAAAAAATCTCGGAGAAAAAACTTTGAATCAGTGAATTTTGAGTTGTGAATTCTATTTTTATCTAAACTCGGATTTCGAAAGATAACCAATATTTTATCGAGAAGTTGTTACGAGTAAAAATAAGGTTATCTTTCTGATAAATATAGTTCAAATAAAAATTATCTTGAAAGTAAGCCGTAGTTTAGGCATTTGCTCACGCACCGATAAATTATGCAGAAAAAGATTGGTTTCCTCAAAATTCTGATAGATAAACTTTGTGCTATCTCCATTTCGAAATATTCATGAAGCTCCTCAAGAAGAGCCTCCTTACTATGCACTGTTTATAAATATTTATTATGCGTTTGCATAATAATAAATAATTGACTTGTTTAATAGTATTTTACCCTCAATGAATATTCACTTTCATTTACTAAACCACGGAGCCGCAACATTAAGTTATCAGCAACAAGTCTAAACAATGCCTTGAAATATCTCAATAAATATTCTGAGTCTGGGTTTACATACACTATTTATGTCCTAGCACTTATTATTCTTATGTAAAAAGCTATTTTTCCTTTTCATTCGACTTTTTGTTGAAGCTTTAGTAAAACGGATATTTGAAATGTCGAATGGTAAGGTAGAAAAAATAATACCATCACTCATAAATTTACAGCGTCATTTTACGTTATTTACTATTTACCTATGATCTCGGTGTACAAAAACACAAACTCATAACATTTCGAAGAAAATGGTAAAAGTCGACAAAGTAAAATTTTCTCAGGTGAAAAATGCTCATTTGAATTTGAGAAAGTTCATTTCAAGTGAAATTCAAATTTATTGCTTGTCGTGGTGACTTTTTTCAATGCATTTCCTTCATTGCAGGTGGATTTTTCGAAAGTTCGATAAACAGGCTGAGATATCTCACTCGGAGGGGGTTAGCAGAACGTGAAGTTTGAGCAGGTGTCTACCACTAAAGCAATTACCCTAACCTTTTCCAATCATATGTCTATCAAAATACGCGGGATAAAAATCACCTGATAAGAATGGCTTGAAGGATATCACTTCCAGTTTTTCTGTCGTATGCTTCATCAAGAAGCTAGCCAATCTCGAAAGACTTTGTTAAAATCGAATTACAATTAAGAAGGTGTTTATCGAATTCATTCATAAAGTAAGGAAATTGCATAAACACTTCGAAATCTGTAAATTTTTTTCAACTCACATCATGGATTGTTTCATTGTTTTAGGTGGAAGTTCAATGATTCAAGTACAGCTGGTTTTCATAACATCATTTTCTAAACAATTGCCATCATTTTTCATAACAGATGCACTTCAAAAGTTACTATGATTGGAAGTTTCGAGACAACAAAATGATGACATGAACACGTAATCTACATAATTTCATTGAGAAATTTTCAGAATTTAAAATTTTATAAATTAAGAGGAAATCATAGGATTATAAAAGAAATGAGGGAGGGATTTTACGGATTTTGAAAATTTTATTCATCTAATTTCCTGTGCACGCAAAACCTAACGAGCAAAACAGAATTTTATCATTAATCATATGCTCATTTTTTTGTTTTAAAAAATCTCAATTTCCTTGTATGCACATGATTCAAAATCCGACAACTTTTTGATCTAAACAATTTCCGTTTATTGTTGAAAACAGATCATTTTGTTATCAAACAAAAGAAATCATTACTATTGTCTACTATGGGTGGAATACTTTTCACTATATTGAAAAATGCTAATTTAAGATAGCAAATGCATACTCTGCATCGTATTTTTGCAGATCCTATAAAAAGTACAAAAGATGAAATTAGGCTTCTAATACTCTCAATAAGTTTTCTATTTTAAAGGGATTATAGTGCATTTTGGGGAGCCTAAAATGGATATAAGATCTAAGATATTCAAGTTTCCGAAGCATATTTGTATATTAAAAAATGAACATATTTGCATGTGTTAATGTTTTTCATTTTGTATTTTGGTATCCGTTTTAAAAGCTTAAATGTTGGATTTTAAATAACAATACTCTGCAAAATCACACATCTAAAATTTGAACAATCAAATGCTAAATTCGAAAGAACAAAGGGTTCAAATCCAAATCCTAAAAGGATTAGCGCTGATATCGCTATCAAATGTCTAATACTCGAACAATCGTCATTAAAAGCTTTGTCGGAATTTTTATTATTAGAAACTTGAAAGGATAACCTTTTGGCGGACCAGAATTACGGACGCAATAATGCACGAATAAGGTGATCCCATAAAAATTCGCGTTAATACTAGATATCAAAATCCAATTTTGCAGGGAAAAATTAAGAATTCATCATTATATCGCAAAAATGTCTAAGCTTGAATGATTTTGAGGGGTCTTTGAAATATAATGTTTTTAAATTCGCAAGTGTTCAATAATATAGTTTCACCTAATGTTCGATCTAGAATCTTTTCAATTCAACTTACAACCAAAGTTTATCGAAATTACTGAAAACGACATCATTTTGAAGATATGAAGAAAAAAACTTTAATTATCGGAAGAAAAGCGATAAAGTGACAAATAAAAATGCAAATATAGGTTGAAAGAGACAATAGTTTGAGTTTGATGAGGAAGATAATGATAATTCGACCGGATAATTATATGCATGTTGAAGGACTAGACCTTCTGCGGTTACCGTCAGCGGGTAGATGGTTTCGCTCGAAGAATGATCGGGTGATCTGGAATTATTTTACTTTTTGCTAATTTGTAGTCTTTGAAGTTAGTGTAGTCGCATTCAACTAATTAGTACAAACTATTGAAACGTTTTCTGATTTGTGCATGTACTAATTCGTAGAAATAGAGTATTTTTGATTTTGTAGTTTCTGACACAATTATTGAAACAAGAATATTTTTTTAAGTTAGGGGATGTTCTAGAAATTGTTCTGTTGGGAGCAATCATACGAAACGAAATCTAAAAAATAAAAAAAAAACAATATCAATAAATAATTGACATACCGGATTAATGTGAAAGGCTGAGCTTCATGATTGCAGTAGTTGGGTTTGTGACATGTACAGATAACGTAATCGATCGGGTCCGATTCGGGAAACAATGGTCGCGATCGCACTAATTTGCACCTAAATTTGGGAAAATTATAGGAAAATTTTTTAATATCATCTTATTCTTAAGGTCTTCTATATGTCAAATCGAAATAATAGGATGATTCAACGCTTTCTGATGGCAATATTGATAATTTTAATAAAATCCAGCAGATGAATCATAAAATCATCATTTCACTCAGTGTTCTAAATTTTGTAGCCTATTTGATGGAAGGTTTAACAAAATCACGTGTGCGCGTGTGTATTTAAAAAAAAATTTCCCTTGTGATATTCGAAAATTGAACCGAATGGTTCTAACGCACATTAAGCACGAATAAGGACGATCTTAGTCTGATTATAAACACTTCTTCGAAAGTATTTATTAAGGGAATCAGGCTTCGTACTATTCTGAACATTTTCTAGCGAATGGTGATAATGAAATGAAATTTTAGAAGTACAGAGAAACTAGCGCTAATACTCTCCAAATGATACAAAACTATGGGGATGTTTTTAGAAATTTTAAAAATGCGAAAATTTAACCGTAAAAGCGATTGTTTTTCATCTTAAGATTGTTAAAAACTAACCCGTCAGGCCTAATTTTGTCGTGATGACCCAATTGATGCCTCAGAACTTGCTCCCGACAGCCACGAATTATAAATGTCGAATCTAAATTTCAAGATTTGAGCATTTTTCAAGGAAAAACAGCCTTACTCGGAATATTCGGCCATAAAGTAACACAAGAACTTTTATGGGCGCATATTTGCCCTTCGACTCCATATATCGAATCTGATTCGATCCGGTCACTGAAAATACGAATATTTTCGAAAAAAAAAGGCTTTTTGTTTAAATTTTCCTATCTAAATTAGCATAGGATAAGCTAGGCCTAGAAACACTTTTGCCTTTTTAATCATATATTTTTTATAGTAAAAAATTTCAAATTGCTTATAATATATTTTAGATTTCAGTAATTCTCAGTTTTCTTGGAATCGACTCAAACTACCCCACGCTAATGTATTGAGTGTATGTTTGATGTTTTAACAATTAAATGCCACATGAAAATTATCTGATCGCTCAAGCGAATCGGCAAACAGCATGAAATTTACTTATTTATCATTTTTCGTGCTTAATTTGCGCTTCATTAGGACTTTTTGCACTCCCAATTACATGAAAAAAACAGATGTTTGGCATTAGGGAAGTAATGAGATTCTAATAATTTGAGGAGGCTTGTGTGTAGTCAAATTGTGTCATGAATGTTCAATAAAATTGTAAAATTATTCCTAATAGGGGATTTCTGATAACCAATTTACAAAAAAAAACCAATTCGGTTAGTGAAAAGTTTTCAACTTTGCAGTGAAATAATAAAAAATCATTTCATGGATGATAATGAAATTTGTTTATGTTTGACAAAAATTAAGAAAGATGAGAGAAATTCATCGCATATTGTTGTTTTCATTTGTGGGAAAACGGGGGTATATTTTACCTGCATCTTGGAGACCGTGATATCAAGGGATAGTAGAATACATCGGTCTGACTGACATATTGTCGTCGAGCTACGGGAGAGTCATCGGAATCCGAAGATACGCAGTGATAGCAGTTTAGGGCTGAACTTTTTCTATTTTATCATTTTTATCTAGATTTTTGAGCATATACCACTGTGCACCAAAGTCTTTATGTGCAGTGACCGCCTCGCGATTCTTTTGTCTACTTATGAAAGGATTTGAAATTAATACGACGTGCCATGCGAATTTGTTTCTACCAATTTCACCCTAATTTTCCTCTATTTTTCTGACACTACAGAAGTTTTGTTTTTCGACTACCCTACAATTGTCTAGGCGTGAAAATTACGTCGAAAGTCCAATGTTTTGAGATCACTGAGCCGTAATGACATTCCCAGTAAATTTTCTATCAAAAATGAGGAACCAATTCCGAAAATATGAAGTCTACTCTTTGAAAAAAAAACCAACTCTGAAAGTTCAAAACTGAAATGTCATGGAGCTCTCTTTAATAGTCTTCAGAAAGTTGTGGACTTTATCCTATTTTATCACTGTAAAAATTACCTCTAACAACAGCCGGAAATAAAACAGCGTAAATTAGCGAATACCACCAACTAGGACATTTGCTCCGCTTCATAGAGAAATCGATCCAAATAAAGTTGAGTTGAACAATTTGCAATTCGATTCACTCCGGCATCATTCGCGTATGCTAATATAGGAATAAGTTAACAACGAATTCGAATTGACGCAAATATGAATATTAAAAAAATATCGAAAATACCGCAAAGTCACTATTTCGAAACTTAGCAACTTGACCAAATATTCTTAGAGTAAGAATGGTTACAAAATTCGGATTTTCAAATTATTTTTTCAAGTTGCTGAGTTCAGAAATTCGGATATATCCGAATAATTTTCGCTTGTATGCTAATACGGGCATAGGTTAACAAGAGCATATTGGTGAGGTGTAAAAG
This sequence comes from Diploscapter pachys, assembly GCA_002287525.1. Taxonomy (NCBI): domain Eukaryota; kingdom Metazoa; phylum Nematoda; class Chromadorea; order Rhabditida; family Rhabditidae; genus Diploscapter; species Diploscapter pachys. The sequence goes on from LIAE01009702.1 coordinate 133,271, forward strand.
GGACGTTGAGACCCATTTGAGCGTATTCTAATTGACGGAACAGGCGAAATTTGGTAGGTAAAGGTAAAAGAGAACAGAGAGAGAGAGAGAATGGGAACCAGACGCCCTGCTGAAATTAGGCCTAATTATATCCACACCTTCCTTGCCTGTGCCGGTAGGCATAAAAGCGCAACAATTTGAGAAGGCATTTTAAAATTAGCGAAATTTTCTTCGGAGATCAATAATCTGTAAGAAAAGTTGAGAGGAAATTTAAAAGTTCTTGAAAAAATCACGTGGTACCCAGATTTTTATTGAGAGAAATAACATGGCCCAAATTCTGGTACGAATTACCTAATTGGCTATTTACGGCTATTCAGAAGACGATAAAATAAGCGGATTCTTGTAAAAACAATTTAATAAAACAGGAATTATGGACTTCCGTGGATCTTTTTCCTTTTCAAAGTTAAAATCATGAGAATTCGCCAAGTAAATGAAAATGAGACTCCAAACTAGTCGAAAAATGTTCGACATCGGGCCTCATTTCGCTCATTCTCCCAATGGACCATCCGACAAAATGTTCGCTTTGGCCCAACGAAGAAAGAGCCGTAAAAAATTCATGAAAACGTTTGGAAGTTGGCCAATGAAATAGAAATTGGGAGCAGGCCATTCTCACGAGATTTGGAGATGTAATCTAACCCATAAATATGACAAGATATTGGCATCAAGTGAACGCTGGATGATATAAAAACTTTGATGGAACTATGTAAGATGATTTTGATTGAATAGTCCGCAAAAATGAAAATGATGTTATTAAAAATGTAACTTTATATGATGATAAAAATGATAGTAGCAATATTACATGAAAACCGGATATTTTGAAAGGAACAGGTATTCTAGATTTCGAAAGAAAAACGAGAGTTCTCGCACCTTTTTCTGGAACACTTCTTTTGACGCGTGAAAAATTGACAGTGCAACAATTTTCACACACCAATTATCCCCCGAAATAATATCATACAAATAAAAATCGCTAAAAGTGATCGAAAATTGTTGAAAATGTGACTTTTCGTGTTTTGTGCAATAAAAGCCACGGACTTGAGTATTTTGTTCGTTTTTTTCGAACAAGGAAATGAATAATGCGGTCTCCGATTTCATTCATGAATCTTAGAAAGTTGGTCCGAAAATATCCCTTGAACAAAAAAAACTTGCGTGAAACGAGGCATCAAGAGAAATTCACAAAAAAATTCGACTGCTATATAATTTAAAACTTTTTTAAATGCCTAGAAAGATCAGAAATTGTTAGAGAAAAAAGGTTACCTAGTGGAAAAAGCTTGAAAAAATCCGGGAAGAAAACAAATTTTGCAATTGTTGTGACCTCTAGGTTTTTCTGCAACAAAGGGAAAATAATTCGGAAAGATTATGTTTTCATAGAGAAGGAAAAAACCTCTATCCATTAGAGTTATAAACACACTGCCAACCACCGCCAAACAAAACAAAAATAGGCCTGCCGTTTTCCTCGGATTTTTTTCTTTTTCTCTCCAATATTCAAATTCTATTTCTCTATCTTTAACACTTTCGGTCCTTTTCCCAATTGAGCATTGTGAAAATGCCCATAGGCTATAACTCATCCCAACATTTGTCTGACTTCCTTTCCCCTCACTTTTTCTGACTATTTCTCCTTTTTCTAGCTTATTTTCTGAACTCTTATTTCTTCATGCTATTTCCCAATGACTTCCTCTCTTTGGTAGCAAGTCCTAAATCTTCAACTTATTGTCAAAATGATGTCCCAAACAAAATGAGCGAGAAAACGTTCGAAATTTGCAATTTTGCAAAAGCCTTACGAATTTTTAAAAATTTGAAGGGAAAAATAAATTTAGAATGAAAGGCAGAAAAAAATCGGATAGCCATCATTTTTCGTGATTTGATATCTATTTCTGGCTACTCTTGCAAATTTACACATTTCCGAGTCCATAAATGGAAATTGATGATTCCAAAAATGATGCAAAATAAGAGTCACGCAATCCAGAAGAACGCAAAACCAAACCAATAAGGAAAGGTTTGGAGATGAGACCAGAATACAATTTTTAAGTCATATTTTGAGAAATTTGGCGTCAATTTTGGAAAGATGGATAGATAGAATAATAAAAAGTGAAGCTTTCGCGCAATAAAGCCGAGAAGAAGTCAAGTTGAAGTAAGACAAAGACTTTCCAGAAAAGGAAATGCTTCTCAAGCCCGATGCCAATTCAATATCCCTCAAAAACAGAATAAAATGGCGAAAATGTTGAGTTTGAGAACTTGAAGTACGATTTTCAGGAAAAGCTTTGGGCTTGAAAAAGTTTACGTGAGTTTTTAGCTATTCTAAGAATTTTCAGGTGAGTTTACTTCACAAAATGTTGGAGTCCTTCCCGAAAGCAACTCTAAACTAACTAAATGATAACACGCTTGAACCCCCTAGAAAAATCACAAAGTCTCAAATTACAAATTCTGAGGAATGCCACATTCACTATAGATATTCATATTTTTAGCTTTCAAAAATTTGATATTTTCAGGAAAAAAATCAGGTCAGGATATTTAAATTTCACTGTAACTTAAAAATCTTAAAATGAAGGAGGGTTCGAATGAAAATTCGGAGAGAACTCCGAAAATTCCATTCGAACTCATAAAGTGAAGAATAAGTCTGTTCCATTTTTGGAGTTCTTCATTCTGGCCGAGAGATGGCCTTCTCAGATCACTTAGAGACATCAATTTCTAATGAGATGTCCTCTCTTTGGAAGTCGAAAGGGTCATTTTGATTCGCATGAAAATGAGACGAAGGAGAAGATGGAATAGGAACGGACATAAGGACGCGGATGTTATGAGACATTAGAAATATTATTACTGGAATATTGGAAAATTTAGCCTTTTTTTTTAGATAAATAGCAAGAATGTGTTGTGGCGCAATGTTTGATACGAGCCAAAGTGTTTTTGGTGTGATACAGTGCGCAGTTTCTTCATAATTTGCAATATCTCTAGCAGAAGTTGATGGAGAAGAAAAATGGATTATCGATTATCTTTTCAAATTGATAGAAGAGTGACCTGAGGAAAATTTTCAAGAAGCTCCTTTTCAAAGTGGCAAGGAAGGGTCATTTTGATTCTCATGAAAATGAGATGAAGGACGAAGAGGGAGACTGGACAGGACATAAGGACGGACGTTGCAAGGCGTCCAGCATTATTACAAGCCTGACTGGATATTTATGAGCCTGTTCACTTTCGGGCACTCAGCCAATGACAATTCATTAGCTTATGAATGGAAGAAAGGGGTTGTAAGGAGGATACGAGGACGCAAATTCTGCCATTTTGAGACATTTTGATCAGAAATTGCAAAAATTGGAAAGGATGGAATGATTCACTAAATTCTTGTAGTCAGATGCAAAAAAACCATTCTAGCCAAAAAGTAAAAATTTCAACTTCTTCTTCTTCTTCTTTGAAATTGCTTATTCGCAGAACCAATGAATAACTTCTCAGGGAGACATTAATCTCTTTCCCTTGGACTTTTGTTTTCTATTTTCCAAATGACGTAGAATTTGGAGCTATTTACCTCTCTTTAACTTCGTAACTTTATTCTTCCAATTTCATCGTTAAATGTTTGATCCATCAAGATCAATCCATAAATAGACCGCTACTTCTCCCTCTTTTAGGAAGAATCTGTCACATGGAAGGAAGAAGAAGTTTGCCAAAATCTCGATTACTCTGAAAAGGAGAAAGGAGACGAGAAAAGATGGAAGTTTCGAAATGAGCGAGACGATTGTGTACAAAAGAGTAGTCGGACAAATGTGAGAATGCAAACAAGCAAACAGTCCAACTGCCAGAGGGCATCGGGTTAGTCTCCTCATTTTTCTTCACCTTCCTCCTGGACACAGATCTCGACTACCAATCTCGTTCCTGCCTCCATCCTCTCGACTGCCATTCTGCCATTTTCATTCAGACATTCAGATCGTCAACAAATGCAACAGTCGGCTGATTCTTCCCTACATGCAGTTCTAATCACCCTGCTATATCTGATTGCACCTGTCAAATCGGTATCAAGATCGTTTTCTGATTGTTTGGAATCCTCAGAACATTAATATCAAGCATTGTTAAAGAAGAAAATCTTTTGCCACACGTGTTTCTTATGGCTTGATGGCTTGGGAATTCCAAATTGTCACATTTCTTCTCAAAATTAGTCGAACCACTGAACAACCAATTTAGTGTCTACCATGGGGCTGTTTCGGTGTCAGCTGCTACGCAGTCCAGCCACCCTGCTTATTTGGGATTTGTTTGCCTGGAATAGTAAGAAGTGCACAATTTAAGAAGGATGACTTGATAATCTGCAGGTACAACCTCCATATATGGGCTGTCCATGTCGAACAGGGATGTCGTGCATTGCTGGCGCTTGCGTCGCCGTCGCCCACGCTGCAAAGACGTTCCGAGAAACTGAGGGCGAGACGTCTGCTTCGGCGTTGAAAGTAGGAATCCAAAACCTTATCTTATTCAACTGGCATGAATATGCTTCAAGCTACCCATCATCTTCATCTAAGCACTTGTATCGATAATAAGTTACTCCATTTTTCTGATGTAGAACAAGTTTCATTACTTGTAAGTTCCAGAATCCAAATGATCAATTCTTAACGTGCTGTCGGAGCATGGCCGTACCAGAACTCTGCCATCCACTTTGTTCCTTCGAAGGATACACCAAACAGGCCATCCAGAATTCGATATCTTTCCTGCCGAACAGCTGCCCTGTTACCTCGCTCTCGACAGTGCATTTCTGCGCTTCGAGAGGCATCGATCACACCCAATGCTGTAGAGAATCGGGGGTTTCACCAGACTGCATGATATTCTGTAATCAGGTGGGAGATTTTTCATTGTTATTATCATTATAGTGAATTACTTCTCTGATTCAAACATATCAAAATGGGTAAGATAAAACTATATCCAAAAAGACTTTGTTGCTGATATCACAATTTCAGCGCCAGAACAACACAAACGCTCTTCTATCATTGTCTCATCTGCAATGCCTCTCGAAATTCGATGATCTCAAGGCTAGTCTGACTGTTAAATTTTATAACTAAAAAAATTCCAGGGATGTTTCTTGGAGAACGCTCTTGTTGAATACTACAATACGCACTACTTGACATCTCAACGACGATTTGACGATGCGATTCATGAAACAACGAATACTCTTCGAGACGATTCTCAAATTCAAGCAGAATTTTCAAACGACGATCAACATCATGCTGGATATTTCCTCTAGAATTTGCAAATTTTTAGCTTTGTTTGGAAATAGGCACCGACAAACCACACATTTAGTTTTTTCTTATTATTTATTTCATATTCCGTGAGGCTCATGTGCAATATATTGAATTCTCGTGCAATTAAATCAATCTTCAGTGTAAATTTGTGTAACAATCGATTTATTTAATTTATCGTTAGAAAAAAGCAAAAATACAGTTGTCAATAAACTATTGAAAATATAGAATAAGATAATGTTGTACATGTTTTAGGTGATAAAGTAAAGCAAAATAATTCATTTGGGATGCATTGGTAGATTTTAGCAGATCTGACTAGGGCCTTGTGGAATCCAGTGCAATAGGATGTTCGTGGATATGTACAAACAGTTTGACCGCATGCTTGGTTTCTAGTATCGCTTTCTCTGAATAACCATCTTTTTTGATGGCTGCGAGTACTTTGTTCCCACGAGTGAGTACTTTGTTACCAAGAGTGAGTACATTGTTCCCAAAGATTTGCAATGAGCATATTGTTACCAAGAGTGAGTAATTTGTTCCCAAAGCAGAAATAGTGTAGGATAAGAAGAAAAAAGGGGCGAAATAGCGTTTGGTAACAAAGTACTCACTCTTTGGAACAAAGTACTCACTTTTCTTCTACTCTTTGGGAACAAAGTACTCACTCTTGGTAACAATGTGCTCATTATTTTCTTTGGGAACAAAGTACTCACTCGTGGTAACAAAGTACTCGCAGCCTTTTTTGATTATTTGGAAACCTCAAACCATGCGAAATAGGGGCAAGAGACGATAGGGAAAGGTTTTTCTCACACCATTTCGCAGGTTTGAGGGCTTGGGGTTTCCAAGTTGCCCTTTTTTAACATTACAGGATTTTTCTCTATAAAAGGTGATATTTATTATATCCGAGCAGGTATAAAAGTATATTCGGTCCAAAAACTGTAATATTCAAGATTTCTAGACCATAGCTCTTTTTTTCTTTATTATCCCGCTCCTATTGCCGATTTACCCGATCAAACGTATGAGAGGTCATTTTTCTAGCAAATTCGGGGCCTATTTTCGTACTCTTTAATTGTATAATAATTACCCATAATTTACCTGGAAATTTTGGTACCTTACTAACAATTTTTCGAGCAAAATAACGCCATTTTTGCCTGAAAATCGGGAAGAAATGATAGCGCTCTCACTTTGTTGCGCATAAGTCCTGCGTTTACCAGTATGATGGCTTACGTGACTAGCGTTAGGGACAATTCGCCCATGCGTCGTTCGATTTTTGTCACGGGCAATTTTTCGATTTTCCGTCATTTTTATCGCTTCAAAAATGTTGTTTATTGTTGATAATTGATTCTTAAAATAGCCCTGACAAATTTCAGTCATTCCAAGCTAAAATTTCCCTGAAAACCGCGTGCATTTCTTCATTTTATTTCTCTTTCAAATACTCGTTTTCCACCTGGTTTATCATTTATTTTCTATCTTCTCGAAAAATGTTCTACTACGTAGTTTCACGAATTAAACCTCGAACGTCAAAATTTACCGAACAGAATTTCCAGTTTCCAAATGCTGGCCGCTCGAACGCTCGGCGTCGCTCGCTTGCAGGTCCGCCTCGCCAGTTTCCAGTCCATTCCCACCAATGCTGGAAAGGTGCAGAAATTACACAAATTATTTTATTTTTTGAAATTTTCACTAAGAATAAAAGGTGTAAAAAATACAGACGCTTTCTGGAAATTTTATCCATCCTTAGATCTTAAGACCAAATTTTTGATCAAAGAGAACTCGTCGAAATTTTTAAAAGCCATTTTTAACTTTTCCAATTTTTAGACCCCTCCAACTCTGGAGCAATTCGATCCGCTCAATCCCGGCGAGTGGCAGCTCGGAGTGAGTTTATTTATTTATTTTTAAAAATAATTTTATAAATTTAGGCTGGCGGCAAAATCCTGCCTCGCCTGCCAGAGGGGACGAAGTGCGGCAAGCTAGTGATGGGCAAATACGGCCTCTACGACCCCGTGCTTCGCAAGCGCGTCAACACTTACGCGGTAGGCTTTTTCTATCATTTCTGCTAAGAAAATCGATGTTTATTTAGTTGAGAAAAAAAAACTTGTAAAATATCTTTTTATGGTTTACTTTAACCACTTGTTGATCCGTTTTTCTTTTTTTTTTTTAAAAACTGAAAATGAGACCTTTTGAAAAAAAATCGTAAAAATCCAGACGGCTCTGCTCGAGGGCAAGAAGTCCGAGGAGGCGGGCCCATTCGACCGCTCCCTCACCAAAGTCGCGAAGACGCTCGGTAAAAATTCGAACTTGAAAAATTATAGTAATCCAAATTTTCATTGACACTTTGTAGATACTTTTTTTTTCAAATTACAATACCTTCTTTCTAAATTTTAGAGGATATTGCATAACTTTATTGATTTTCTTTTCAAAATTACAATTACTGATTATATTGATTTTTAGTTACAGTAGTCTATTTTTTCAGAAAAGAAACTATCAGTTATCTTGCGATTTTTTGTATTTTTCCAGGAATGATGTGTCTGGTCCTGGGCCTCTACAACATCGTGACGCTCATCAACGGCGACCTCATCTGGCCTCTCAAAGGCAATTGGAAGGCACCTGGACAGGTACAGCCATTTTACAATTTTAGCTAAATTGAACAGAACATATTTTATGCTCTCAAGAAAATTAATGATTTTGAAAGACTAGATAATAGAATTACTTTCACTCTTCTTGAAATAAACTAGTGCAATTATTTGGTGAGATTTCTTTGAATAATACGATTATTTTTCAGAACTAAGAAGTTCTCCAGCGATCGTTTAGTCGATTCTACGAGTCTCCCTCTCGCAGATCAGTGAATCAATTGACTTTTCTTTAACCTTTTCTAGATCAAAATCGACTCTTTTGTACGTAGAAAATTCGAGTTTTCGCAGATCAATTATGTGTAATTTTTCGTCGACCTATAGTGATAAAACTTTTTGAAGAAAATGAAGTTTTATTTGAATAGAATAGTTGGTTAGACAAATGCCATGAAATATTGACGTCGAATTTTGAAGTGTCGTTATTTTACTTTTTTCAAGATCACTAATTACCGTAATCTTAAATCTACTTTCAAAAAAATATTTTATCATTCATTATCCTTCAAGATTGCTGTATCTTGGAAAAAATCAAAAGATATTTTTTGTTGATAGCTACTCTTTAAGCTTACTGCAATTCGCATAACTTTGTTGAAAAATTAGAAAAATCGATATTTATTGATTTTTTTTGCCAAATTACAGAATGGTCTCAACTGCGTTCAAGGGTAATGCAGCTGAACAGGAGGGTTACGAATTCGCAGAGGAGGCGAGACAGGCAGAGCCATTGAAATTGAATGAGTCACTCATCGTGTCGCACACCATCTCTTCCGAATTGTGAGTTACTCTTCTTTGTCCCTCAAAAAGGCTCTTGCAGAGGAAAGAGGAAGGGGGGACCTGCGAAATTAACCACTGTGCTCTGCACCGTGTATTTCATATTGCGCCCTTCGCGGATACGCGCCTCACTTCTCAGAAAAAAAGTTTTTTTTTTGAAAAACAATGGAGAGTATTTTGCAAATCTAGAAGAAATAGCCTCATAGATTATACAAGCACTTTTCCTCTTTAGTTTTCATTAGTACTTTACTTCGAAGGAAGGTTAATTTTGCGAGAAACTCGAAATTTAGAAGTTAAATAGGTTTTAAATTTTACGTTATTTGAATTATTGAAAATCTTGGTGTTGGATATGAAATCCATTTTTAAATGATAATCTATAAATTGAAATATTCGATGCTAGGATTTCATTATTTCCTAAAAATATCAGATTCTGAAAAAATTTCTATTTTTTTTTAATTTCAGCGCCCGTCTTTGCCGCCAACCGATAGACGGAATTTACATAACGTCGAGTGCGAGCAATTTACTCGGTTCGACATTTTCCTTTTTTGAAAGCAATTCGGATTTGTTTCAGAATGGTTCGGGATAATTTTCGTTCGTCGGGGCGTTTTCGGTGGCGGAATTTTCCGATTCAACCTGCTCATTCCGAGAAAATACCCGCTCACGTCGGAATTACCGGTAAGACGTTTTATCTTTATTTTTTCACATTTTCTCGAAATATCGTTAAATTTCTGAGAACGTCTATATTTCATTGGGTTAAATCGATATACTGATTTCTCAGACCGTCAAATTCCACATCCAAATTTTCCACCCCCACATCGATAAAGAGAAGAAACTCGATTTGAGTCGATATTTCCCCGAGGGATGGAAAAGAGAGAAGCACCACTTGCACAACGTGCTGCTTGTTACCCAGGTAGCTTTTTTATCATTTTAGATTTTTATGAACCTGATAAAATGATCTTGTCACCATTTTCGATAAATTTCAAGATCAGTCTTAATATTTTTGCCATTCTTGAATGATAGTGTCTTAGGAACGATTAGAAGATATTTTTCAAAATTTAGTCAGCATAAAATTTTCATGTCAAGCAAAAATGGGCGGAGCACAATTATCTCCTTCGTTTTCAGCGTATTTTCTTCTCCTACGACTGCGACCCATCGTCGTGCGCCAATCCCGAAGCGGCTCTGCTTTGGAAGGAACAACCGGATCAATTCAAGTAAGGATTTTTTTGGGTTTAAAAAAAAAATCTCCGAAAACCTTAATTAGCAAATTTTATAGATTATATTATATCTATATAATAGTTATTTTTAATTGTGAGATTGAAGATTCTAGAGATTATTTTGCGAAAACACTAATCGAATCTCGGAATTTCCTGCAATTTTGCTTGCGTATTAGTTAAGTTTCAAAATTCGTCTTCAGTAGTTGATTAGTTGATTGGAACTCTAAAATAGTCTATGACTGTTAGTCACGATTTTCGAAAGAGAGCTAAAATTTATCCAAAATAATCGAAATTTTTCCCACTTTTACAATATTTTTGACATTTCTAAGTTCTCATAATCCAAACAAAATCCGTCTACACTTCGCGTATCTTATGGCAAGCGTGAAACAGGAAATTCGAGATTAAAATTATCTATATGGATTTAAATAAGCAAGGAGATTTTACGGATAACATTTTCATTTCGCAAATCAATTTTCGAATGACCGAAAGTCATAATTAATTTTCCTTGGTGGAAATGCTATTTTCGAGAAAATAATTCGCTAACGCTATTTACACTAGATTCTTTTAATTAAGATTTTTCGAAAGTCAGAATTTTGGATCAAATGGATTTTACTATGAGCGAAATTTTGAAGTTATACACTCAGCCAATGAAACATGATTTACCATATTTTCTAGCCGCTCCCACTTTTTAATAAAAATCAATTTATTTTAAGTTTAGCTCCTCCTACGGTCAATAAGTTTAAAATATTGAAAACTTGACTAATTTCATGAAAATTTTAAGCATAGAAGATAATTCCTAAAATTTCCAGGCAAATGGCAAAAGAAGCGGTGAATCTGAGTCGATCACAAGTTTACGACGAGCCTCCAGATGACGATGACAACGCGATACGGTAGGGTTACGGTATTTTATGAAGGCAGCAATACCTTAAATTTGCATAAAATTGGCTATTAAACAAATCAAATGTAATTCCTAATATTATGCGATTTTGTTCTCGTATCATTGCATAAAATTTTAAAACATAACCAAAACGGTCCTTTTGGCTCAATCCCAAAGCGTTTTGAAAGGAATCTATTGTTCGAAAAAGAAAACTTGAAATTTCTCATGAGACGCATTTTTGAGATGTAATATTTTTAGCTTTAAAATATGAAGATGATTTTTTCAAAAACTTTGGAATACACTTTAAGTGGAATTCTTTGTGTGATGATGTCCCAGTTTGACATACGTTGTTTACAAAAAGATGTTCGTTTTTGTGGCCGAAAATCGTCAGAAATTCAGTCGCAATAAAATGCGCATTCAACCATGGAAAATTTCGATAAATTTTTTCTCCAGATGAAAGGTTCGTGTTATCTATCAAAGATAAAAATATTTTAATTTGCTCTTTCGTTAAGAAATGGAAGTAATTTCTCCTACAAGAGAAAAGATAATTTTTACCAAAGCATATCCTTTTTACAAAAATATCAAATAAAACATCTGAAAGTATTCAAGCTCAATTATTTTAAACCTATTCTGTGCAAATTGATGATATTTTAAATTTACTCTTTTTCTGAAAGTTCACTTCTAATTTTTAAAACATTTCCATTTTGCTATTCTTCTTCTCCACTTCTCCCCTTTTCAGGAAATCATTTATTCATCCTCCAAATCATTCCAGATTCACATTCCCATAGCGCTGCTCGAAAAACAAATAATGTTCCAAAATGAGAATTTTCTGTTGATTTTCAAAATTTTGAACATATTTTTTATTTTAAAAATCATATTTTCCATGATTCTTCATGTCTTTAGAGACGTTGTTTTCATATCACGGTGTCTTTTTCATAAAAAAAGTATTATATCATTTTTTATTTCTAAAAAATAATTAAATTTTAACACTTTCCAGCCTAACCCCGTGGGACACCTCGATGCACGGGTCAGTGAGGGAGAAGATGAAATCGTTCGGGAGCAGGAATGATTCGGATAAACGGTACGTGGCTCTGAGCTGGATTGACACCGACGCTATGACCTACATGAATGAGGCTATCAAGGTATGATTTTTGTTGTATTTTTTCAATTGACAAAGTGGCCTAGCTAGAAAATAGTTTAAGAAATTTGAAAAAGTGGCATTATTTGGTCTTTAAATTTCATAGCTAATGATGGATTTTGAAATTGAATTAAACCGAGAATTTGTTGAATTTATACCAACATTTATGAAAGAAGTTGAATTTTAATGTGATATCGCTTTATTTTGATCTTTCATATTTAACTTTAAAATATCTATCACAAACAATGAAACGTCTTCTCATTATTTTAGCTTAGAATTTTATGAAATTTATCAAAACTTTACCTTCGAAAGATAATGAAAATATTAATGTTCTTTCTTTTATTTTTATATCAGTCCTCGATCAACGCAGTAAATATTTTAGTGTCATTTTTAAGCCAAAGATTTTCTAAAGCATAAGAAATTTTTAGTTGGACGACGAAATGCGTGCTGAGCATGCCAGACTGGTGCATGGCATCGAGCGACTCGACTTGAGTGGAATTCAAGGGGAGGACGAACCTGAAGAGAAACTGAATGTCCAAAACAGTGCTAAGGAGGAGGACAGCTTGAGGACTGATGTAAGGCTATCCTTATTTTTATGCTGATTATTTTACAGGTTTCAAGAATGCACGGCTAATTTCATTATAAGATTATTAAATGAATTTTGTACCTCCATAGAAAATAAAAAATGGTAAGAACTTTGTAGCGCGAAATTTAACGATTTTGAATGAATTATTTTAATGTTTTACGAAATATCAACTATCCTCTAGTATTTATTGAATGACTTGGTGTTCAAACCTTTTAACTAATCTCAACAATTCTTCAATAGTTTCTTGGAATTATAAGCTTACTTTCCCGAAAATAAATCTTTGACCAAAATATTTGAGATCTCCCTCTCGAGTGCGGAATCTCTGAGTTCTGGCGCTCTGTCGAGACATCAGAAATTGGAAAGACCCGATGGAATTCTGAGGGAAGAAGAGACAAATTCGCCAGATGACCAAAACCAGTTGCAACTCGAGATAAATGGAGAGGAAAGTGATGTTTAGGAAGAATTCGCGTAAAGTAAGTATAACTGCGGTGAGTTTCGAAATTTTTACTTTTTAATTTTTTCCAAAGAAATTTGAACTTTCGGATCCATCTATTTATTTTCATTATGCTCTGCAAGTTTGTTGATCGGAAGTGTTAATGAAAATATGGCGAAAGTTTATTCTATTCATGAAAATTCTAAACAATTTACTCCCCATTTGAAAATAGCTTCACGCTCTTTGTTTATAGTTTCTGATCAGAAGCCTTAAAATACAGCAAATTTCTATTTTCCCTAAATTATACCAATAATATTTTGTGCATACATTTTGACGGGTTTTTGGCGGAATTAATTTATTCATAATTTTAAATTGAATATTGCAAATAAAGGAATTATGGGATATTTTATTGAAAAATGCAAAATTTACAACAAAAAAAAAATATTACATGAGGTGAGATTAAATCGTGGTTATGTCGTTATGGAGTTATAAGTAGTTGAGTCGTTGGATAATTAGACGATAATTAGTGATGATTAGGAGATAATTAGGGGGATAGTTAGCAGAACGTGCAGACGCACTCATCAAAGACGCAGGCTCCGGTCTTGCAGCCCTGAAAATTAGGCATTTGGAAAATTGATAGAATTAGCGAAACTTTTAAGGTTTATAAAGAAGTGAATTCTAGCGGCTAAATGATAAATTACACTTTCTTAGGATGTTAATTTTTGATGAAACTTATTTGAGAGTAGAAATTCTCTGGTTCGACTTCTTGACTCGTAAGATTATGTATGATACAAAATATTTTTGCAAATGATGATTGTTTAGGAAGAAACTAGAGGATAGTGTGTTGGAAGAAATTCTTCTAATTTATGGCGAAAATGATAACTTGGATAATTCGTTACCTATGAATAGTATAGGGGATGATATGGCAGAGATTCTTTTCCCATACAATCTCGTATGTAACAATATATCGAATAACTACTTTTCTAGTTGCCAAAAATGTGATATTCTTACCCAGCACTTCAAATTCTCACAGGCCCAATTCCATGAGCACCAGCCGAGCGATTCCGACACGGCCACGAGAGCGAGCAGGAGAATGAGGCACAAGAAAAACTGGGTCGACATTATTTCAGCTGAAAAATTGAACGATTCAAAATCATGACAAGATAAAACAAAAGTGTAGGAAAGCACACACAATTTTTCCATATCTAACTTGTTTCAGAAATAATTGCATGAACTATAAGAAGCAAAAAAAGTAAATATCGAATGAAAAAATGTATAAACGATGAAGGTCATGAGAAATATTAAAAGAAAATGAAACAATTCTGAACGGAAAATTGAATTTTAAAAGACGTTTGACCAGAAATGTGCAAATTGAAAGAGCTTATCTTCGCGAGATCAAGCAAAATATCGACTTCCGGCGGGAGGAATTGGAATGAATGTTTTGGAGAATAGATTTTTTGTTGCTTGAAAATGCGTATCATTGCACGAAATCGAGTGTTTTCAAGGTAAACGCGCAAGAATTCAAGCAGTTGGCTTTGTTTTGATTTGATTCGAAAAAATTGAACTTTGATGAGAATTTTGAGACCAATGTGAATATGAACAAAATATACTTTCGGAAATTTATAATTTCTGATGTCTTAGATCAAATTGAGAGCTGAATCAAATTTTATGAGAATACTGATAGAAAGGCAGAAGAATAAAACTTTGACTGATAAGTTTGAGGTCAAAATGTGATGGTGGTTAACAATTTTCTGAGATTTTTTGGTAAAAATCCATTATAAGCGTGATAGACGATGAATTCGACATTGGAAAGTGGCCTATTTCATGAAAAAGCGCGATAAACATGATGAAAGAATTGACGAAAAACGATTGATAGAGGTGCGATATAGAAGCAGACGATCGAAAATTTTCTTGACCAAGAAGGAAAAGGGGAATGGAGTGTTTGCTCTGTAGTATGTCAAGGGCTCTGAATGGATTCAAAGAAAAATGACGAATGGACAATATATTCCATTCAGAATCATGGTTCCACTGAAAGATTGAACGAAACTACGCTTCATTAAGTGGCATTTTTGATATAAGCTTATACCGCGATTCCAAATGAAATGTCATCTCATCTCATGTTCCAAAAATTCTAACGATGTTAGTTTAGAAAATCGTCTTGGTATTGAAATCAGTCTGAAGTTTTATGCTAAATAAAAATAGAAATGAAGTAAAGCTTGAATCAGATCAGAATGAAAACTGATTTAATAGATGTTTATAAAATTCTACGCCGAAAGATTCAGAACATTTTCGAAATGAGAGAAATGGTTTTCAGAAAAAGAAAAAACTCCGACGAGTGAATCAAACACAACAAAAATCGAAAAAGATCATCGGGCAATCAGAGATTTAGAGAAAAATAGAAAACAGACTAATAGCGAAAAATAAATCTGAACATGTGGCGAGTGGCATTGAAAAGAGAAATTGGGACCAACTGTCTAGTGGCAAGTGCCAGAAAATAAGAAAAATTATCCCAAGCTCAATTCTTCGCCTATCCTTTAACACGTGAAGATTCTCCTACAATGTTTTCACTCCACCGAAACTTGGTAGGAGACCAAAAGTGCGCAGAAATCGGGGATTCGTTGAAAAACTTGGCACGAATCATAGTGATAAAGAAGATTAGAGACACCGAAAAACGCGTGGATGATAAAAATAGATAACATCAAGATTTGCGAAAGATAAGATCAGGGTAAACGGGAAAATATGGAAGGTAGAAAATTGCTTAAGAACACTTGTTATTTCAGAGAGAAATTAAAATTGTGATATTGAAATCTTATTTTACTGTCGAGTAATTTGCGTTATTTTAGTTTTTGATCAGCAACTTTTTAAAACCTATCTGCAGCATTC
Organism: Diploscapter pachys; assembly: GCA_002287525.1. Lineage (NCBI taxonomy): Eukaryota > Metazoa > Nematoda > Chromadorea > Rhabditida > Rhabditidae > Diploscapter > Diploscapter pachys. Next base: position 149,031 of record LIAE01009702.1, read on the forward strand.
ATAAAAATCAGATAAAGTTGCAGAACATCAAGATTAGCTATCGGATTGACGTAATATGATAAATTTCCCCTATTCCAAGGGTCATGTGGCACGTTTTTGAAGAAACGCGGAGTTTGATCGAAAATTTTGACAACCAATCTAGAAAAACGTAATTTCTAACTAAAATTTTTGAAGCAGATGATGTTTTTTTAAATTTTGTGAATTACGCAGACAATTTTAATCAACCGCAAAAATGGTGTTCAAAGAAATTTTATAGCTAAATTGTACGGAGAATGACGCATGAACCGGTTCTGGAGAGCCGAAAATTTGAGAACTTTACGATTTTGTAGAAATTTTCGAGGCCACACACAAGTTTTTGTGGTAAATAGTCAATTTTTGAAATTCTTTCATGGAAAATAAAAGAAATCGTCATTCTTTAAGACACTTTACCAGCTAAAATACTGTATATCATGGATGAAGTGGCGATAATTCAGTCGGTTTAATGAGATTTCGAAATAATTTGTTATTTTTGCAAGATTAGAGCGAAAATCGTTGAGAAAAAGTCGCTAGATTCGCAAAAAAAAATGGAGCGAACTAACAGCAGCTATCTAGTCGCTTTTAATAACTAACGAGATAAACTCCAAATCGAGTTTCCGAAGGCGAAAAAATGCGAAAGATCTCTATGTCCCTGACTTTTCACATGATGGGAATGTTTTCAACGTTTCTGGTGGGAAATTTTGATCTTATTTACGGGAAAAACTGGCGCGAAAATAGAAATTTCAAGTAGAAAAATTCATTTTCAGCACAAAGAATAATATATCACCGAATTTTGCACTGAAAATATCATAAATCAAAGTTTTGCCGAATTATCGTTTTTGCGATTTTGAAGGATTCTCGACAAAGTACGATCAGTTCTTTGATTCGCTTTTTGAAGATGATTCATGAAAAATCCTCTATAATATTTTGATGAATCAACATTGCTTCAGTGTAATTTATCAACATCGGTTTCAAATAACATGTAAAATGGAGTGGTTTAGCATTTTACAATTTTCATTCGATAATTAATCAAGCCAAACAAATTGTACCAATTTTCGAAATTTGTTTCCGGTAGCACATTCAAATTTGCACATTCCTTATGAATTACGAATATCAAAACAGGTATATTTATCAAAAAATCAACAAACTGATAATATTAAACACGGATAGCTGTGAATTATTCATCACCATCTTATCTCTGGATATATTTATATTTGACACATCAAAAGCTAGATCAGTTGAATATCGATAGCCTTGATTATTCAACAAATCGTCTCTGCCCTATCCTAAGACGTTTTTCTCTATCCATCTATTTTTCTCGTGTCAATGCAGTGGTCAGCTGCGTTATCCATTTCATCGCAGCTCTTATTGATTTGGATATCGCGAATCCGAGCCATCGATCCAGAATGCTACATGACTGTGGTAGGGATTTTGAATTTCTTTAAAAATAAATATCTAAAAAATTTATATCTATCTTCATGCCATATGAATATGGACAAAATGTTGATTTAGATGTTTTTTCGCAAATCATATTCAATTTTCTATATTTTGCTATTGTCAAATCTGCACAAGATAATTATGAATTCCAAGAAAAAGGATCAAATTCAGCCAGAAATCACCAAATATTACGACTACATTTCGGAAGTTCACATTGTTCGAACGGAAGATGATTATCTGCTTGAGCTGCATCGAATCAAGTCAAAAACAGCCCCGACAAAACCCGATGGAGTGGTGTTCATGCAGCATGGACTGTTGGCCGATGGATTCAACTTCACCCCAAATTTAAAGAATGAATCTGCAGGTTCAATCATTTTTAAAAATGAAGATATTAGTTCATTACTTCTTCTTGATAGTCCGTAGTTACAAGGTCTGCTTAGCTAAAATATGATTTAAATTCTGATTCAGTATATCACATAAAATTCATGTCACAGTGTGTACCATGTTTTACAAATTGTTCTGAAGACTAATTATTCTAAAACTTATCATAAAAATCAGCAGCCAAATTTCAGGTTTCGTTTTCGCGGATGCGGGCTTCGACGTTTGGATCGGTAATTCTCGTGGTACACCGGCGAGTCAGAAGCATATTGGATATGGGCCTGAGGACGACAGATTTTGGAATTTTACGTATGATTTTTATGGTAATTACGAAAGAATAAGGAATTTAAACATTTGCAGGTTCCAAGAAATGTCCCAATACGATTTGACGGCTTGTGTCAAATATATTCTGAAGGAAACTAAACAGGTAGATTTTTTGTAGTTTTTTGTTGAAAATGAAGATAAACTCAGAATGGTCTCTATTACATCGGTCACTCTCAGGGAACGGTAATTATGTTCGCGAAGTTGTCTGAGGATCCAGAATTTGCAAAGAAGGTTCGAACTATTGAATTATTTTGAGATTTGATTCATTTTTAGATATATCAATTCCATGCATTGGCCCCAGTTGCTACAGTTTCCCATATCGGAGGGCTATTCAAATTGATGGGGAACAAATTCTTGACGGTTGCCCAAGTGAATTAAAATTCTCGAAGAATTTTCTAACCTTGAAAATTCAGTTTCTGCTGAAAAGAGTAGCAAATACGCCACTGACAATGCCGAAATTCGTTCAGAAAATCATCAGTTATTTTTGCAGGTGAGGTATAATATGAAAAGGATTTCACGGAATTTTATATTTTCCTAAATTATTTTTCATTTCAGGAAAAAAATTTGAAACAAGTAGTATATATTCGGTACGGGCTGGCGCACTTTTTTGCCCACTCCAATTTGTATGCATTT